>CATIWK010012148.1:0-17415 GCA_949634005.1 Mallotus japonicus | reverse complement strand
GTTACACCCCTACTCCACATAATTGTGGCTAATGAATTGTAATTTCAATTTTTTTTTTGGCTAATGAATTGTAATTTTAATTTTTTTTGAAAGGCATGCAACATGCATGCACGGAGCAAGGACGGCTGGATGACTTTTTTTTTGGATAATGTTGGATGTTGCGAGACACGACATCCAACAGTAAAATTGCGGGGTCATTTTATTAAAATGATCCCCGCTCAAGTAGATAGTCCCCCTGTATCGGGGAACAAAAAGGGAAGTTAAAATTTTTTTTTGTAAAATATAGAGATTTAGCTGGTTATTTTGTAGAGATCTAGGAGGTAATTTTTCAATCCAGTGACTGTACATATCGTGTCACACGAAGTATAATGTTGTCCTTTTTTTTTTTTTTTTTTTTTTTAGCAAAAACTGTTGCTTGCTTGGTCAAATTGTAAAGGTTTTATACTGTTGTTCATGTTATAATACAAAGTGAATGGTCCTAGCCCAAAACTCCAATCTGTAGTAAGTGAACTATAGCTGTTAGGGCTTGGCATTGGTCACCACTCTTCTAAAAATTTTAATTTTCTTTTTTGTTTTCATCATTTTAAATTAAATTTTCTTCAGAACCGTTATGGGTGAATAATGCATTTGGCTAGGATGATTATTATAAATTAATATAATATAATATGGTGAATTTATTTTCTCTCATGGTCCAATTTGGTTTCTTGATTGTTACCTTTTCCTTTATTTTTTTAAAGTAACTTTATTTTGTTATTGAATTGGGGAAATTGAAGAAAAAAATTCAACCAATAAAATTGTTTTAAGTGATAGATGGATTTGTTCTTTAATCTTAATGTGTTTTTTTGTGATTAATATTTAAAACATAATTTATAAATAGAAATTGATTAATTATTATAAATCGTCAGTTAGAAAGATTAATTAAGTACAGTGCACACAAAAACTAATTAAAAAATACGTGGCTTTTAATTTTAAAAAATAAATGAAATTCAAATTCAATTACTATTTTCACTTAAGGAAGGCACATAAAAAAAAATCATTTTCCTATAAGAAATTAGCCATTCGGATTTAGTTTTTGCCTATTAAAAAAGAGACGTCTATAATGACGTCGGGTAGCGACAATTCCATTTTTACTTTTTTTGTTTTTTTTATTTTTTATTTTTTTGAAAATTCAATTTTTTTTGAAATTTTTTTTAAGAATTTAAAACTTAAGTTGCACACGGATGAATCCGTTATACAAGGTTTTAAACACTCGTAGCCTGTAATTTTTTTTAATAATCTAATAAAAAAATTAGGGCATAAGGATAATTTTCCATTAAAAAATATTATATCATAAAAATGAAGATAGTACTTTTGATTAATTTGTGAGTGTAGATAGATATATAGATCATATCACATAATTTTCTTCCTCAAATTAACAAATAACTGAAATACTTGGGCATATATATTAACTAAAAAATATGTTGGATTTCCATGGTGAAATTTGTTCTTTGAAAAAAAAATTGACCATGATCAACACCAATGTTAATTTCCATACATAAATTTATAACTTAATTGTGGATGCAAAATAAATTAATGTTTAATGTTTAGTTCCTCCATGAGTAGTTTAAGTGGTAAAAGGTGTGGACATTCAAATGAAAAGAGTAGAGTTCGAATCTTTATCTTAGTTTATTCTCTTCTTGTGATGGAGAATTAACCACTCCAACTAGAAAAAAAACAAATTAATGTTTAGACAAGGACTTAAAATTCAAAACATATTTAATGGCTTTTATTCTTATTATTTAATTTAGCCTTAGTACTAGCTTGCCATGCTTACCCTAATCTTGAACCTCTTATTTTGAAATAATATAACATGCAAAGCAGCCAAGCTTTTTTCTTGTATCTTTTTCTTTTCTTTGGAGATCTTAATTTTCTCTACATTCCATTTATGTTTAATTTGAAGAAACTTGAAAATTGTAAAATTATAGTAATATCGATATACCCAAAATGCATGTGATCTCATATGGTGGCTTTGATAAAGCCTTACATTTTGGCCTGAGAGATCATCTCCACTAAATCCAGCTCCTTCTTCACTTCATACTCCATCATCAATGGAGTCACATCCTCTACTGCTATATCCATCCCAAAGCTTTTTTCATCAAATAAATGCTGGTGATGATGATCACAAGGTATCTTAATCTCATCAAGCAGTGAATCAAAGCTGCAGCCTTCTTGAAACATAATTTTCTCATCAAAATCAAAATCTGGCACCTCATTGAAACCATAATTTGGAACCAGCCTATCATTTTGGACAAACTCCAAGGCCATCTGTGGCTGCAGCAGATTGTTCTCTTCTAATTTCATTGTACTAGTAAGTGCTGTGGCAGTGGCATGAGGACCATCAGTTGCACTACTTTTTCCTTCAGTCTGTCTTCCAGCTGGGAATGAGTCCAAGTTCAAGCTCTTGATATACTCTTGCAGAAGAGACCCTCTTGGGTACTTAGATCGACACTTTCTCTTTGAATATTGTCTTCTTTTTGTTGCATTCCAATGATTCTTGATTGAGTTCTCAGTTCTTCCAGGCAACCTCTTTGCAATTTCTGCCCATTTGTTTCCTATCTCTGCATGGGCTTGTATGAGAACCTTATCCTCATCTTCACTCCATACATCCTTCTGCACAAAACCAAATTTTTTTTAAAAAAAAAAAAAGAAAAAGAATTGGCGTCATTATCATTTACATACCAATCTTTATGTGCCAAGTCATATTTGTTTGTCATGCATGCATGATTCTTGTTAAACTAAACCCCATTATTCTTTAACCAACAGATTTTGTTTCTACTTGCTTTTTGGCTAATGTACATGCAGAAAAAGGGTCCAAAGCTGCAGGTAATATGATTGGAGCATAAATTCAAACAAGTAACAATCTTTCTGCATATGATTAAAAGGCACCTATAAGGAACTACACAGCACACCTACATGCCATATGGTTATGACCCAGTGTTTTTTTTTTTTTTTTGTTTCTGGTTATTCTTTGAGTGATTTAATTAACATGAAGAAAAAAAAAAAATACACTTACTCTGATATCAGGCCTAAGATGGTTGTGCCATCTCTCTCTGCACTGTTTTCCGATCCTTCCAGGCAACATCTGAGCAATATGAGACCATTTCCTGATTCCATACTGCTCAACCAGCTGAGTCAATAGCCTGTGTGCATAAACAAAACAATGAAACATGCATATATACTCATAAAGATTATATAGATAACATAGTACAAATATTCCAAGAACACATAAAACATACACAACATGCATAAGTTAGAATCTGACGTCTCATACCTATCTTCATCAATTGTCCACTGCCCTTTCACCACCTTATTCTTCTTGCGACCTCTCCACGTCCTTCTTGTCGATGGTAAAACCCTATTGCTCTTATTGACACCCACAGCTTTCTTGCAGTTGATCTCATGATTATTAGCAGTAACACACGATACTTCATCTGGTACAACAAAATTTATAGGCTTCATTTCTTGAAACTTCAAGGACATGTGACCTTGAATATTATGTGGTGCCATCATATCAATAGGATATTTGTTTCTTTGAGAAACATTCAATGAGTACTCTCCATTTTGAAAATTGTCCCTGACCTGACCTTGCCCTCCATTGCCATTCTCTGCAAATGGCTTGCACTCATAATCATAGAAATCCATATTTGTTGAAGACCCATATGGAAAAGCATCAAACGAATCAAAATTTGACCCTGTTTGAACCCCAAACATTGGATTTAAAGATGACCCATTTGCATTAAACTGATCAAAGCTATGAACACCTTGAAGAAGATTACCCTTTGATGATGATGAAGGTGCAGCTTCAAAGAAAAACCCATGTTTCATAGATGGTTTATTCGAGTAATTATCAGATAAAAACACTGATTGGGTGATAGACTTCTCCATGAGCTTATGATCAAGCTCCATAAGAGAAAAGTAAAAAGAACAAATTTTTTTTCTTTTGGGATAAAGATGGAGACTCGAGAGTATTAGAAGATGGCAACCCCCATTGTGTTTCTTAATAGGGCTGGGTGAGGATGAGAAGGCATTTATGATGTAGAAGGATGATCATGACCTTTGATTAACAATGATCCAACGGTCAGTATTGCTTTCCATTGCTCATCACTAGTGACTATTAAGCTTCTCTTGTTAAGACTTTGGATTCTAATTCACTGTCAATTTTTAAGAATTTTTTTTTCTTTTTTGGTAAAATTTTTTGGGACAACATTTTTGGTAAATTTACCGAGGTGATGGATCAAAACATGGTTAATAAGCCAGTCAAACAGGTGGACAACAGAAATCTAGTCCTACCCGTTGTAGTGGATACACTAAAAATTGCTTACATGGCAGGATAATAATGGCTATTTATTTATTTATTCCAATCAATAAATGCCATGTCAAATATTGCAAAGACCAGATTTGGTAGACCCTTTTGGACAACAAAGATTTTGCAAGAATGGGGCAACACTATATAGGACTTGAAATGACACTATTAGCCTTTTTCACTTCATTTAATGGGAATTTATGCAACTAGATTGAAGGTTTTGAAATTGTAATTAATAGGATTTAAGTGGTAATTGACGTTGGTCAATATTAGGGTTTGCGTTGCACAATATTAATGCATTCTACTTAAATCTCATGAAATGGTTCCACATAGTGAGTTTTGTTGGTATAAATTTTTATTTCTTTGTGGTTCTATTACTGAACCATGCTACACCTTGACCATTTTTTTTTATCCCAATTTAAGGGCATGTTACAGAAACTAGTACAATTTCAGGAAAACCATAAAGGTATTTTTTTTTTCCTTATAAATTCTTTGGTCTTAATTTAGATGGTTCTTAGGATGTAAAATTATTAGGAAAATAAAAATTAACATTTAGACAAGAAGATATGAGGATAAGTTAATTAGTGATTGTCATTGTGTGGGGAAAATAGGTGGCTGGTTGAGGAACATTTAGACAGGCAGCACATTGATTTAGTAGGAAATAATATTTAAGGATTTTTACACATTAAATGAGAATTAGTTGTTAATAACCGAAATTAATTACTTCCTCTGTTCCTCGTTTAAGTATTTTGCACATAGATTAAGAAATGTAATTAATATATGTATAAAATACTATACTATCCTTATAATAATTCTCTCAACCAATTATTAGTTTTGTATAGAGTCCCAAAAGAACTAGATATCTATTCAATTAATTTTCCTATATTATATAAGGGTGAAATAGAAAAAAAAAAGTAGTTAAAATGCATTGGTAACTTAAAACGTCAATTATTTAGGAACAAAAATAGACTCCTAAAATATCAATTATTTAGGAACAAAGGAGTACAATTCTTCACATTAATTCTGCCTCCCTCTCAGTTAACATTGGTGTCAAATTCAACTTGAAGGCAGTCATTATAAACAAAGTTGGCATAAAGGAGCAAAATTAAAGCATGGTTTAATTTCATTATTATACTAACAAACTCTCAATAGAGGTCAAGGTAACGCTTAACACACCATTTATTATTAGGTGTATACTTTAATGCCATTATTAATACAGGATTTAGATGTTGATAATGAACAATAAAACTCGAGCTTTTAAATTGCATTAAAAAAAATTCCCAAATTGCAAGAATAAAGAATATCTAATCAAGAGGGAAGAGCACTACCTCTTATTCGATAGAGAAAAACTACTGACTAAAACCATGTTGGAGTATGTTAGAGGAATGATGATCCCTATATATATATATATATTTTTAACAATTAGATCAAATGGTTAAATTCTAACACCATACGGGGGAGACAGAGGGGAGTAGGGGTTCTATCCATACTCTACTCAATAGGATATCCACACCTTTGCCACTTGAACTACTCTTAGGGGACATGGTGATTCCTACATACCACCTTATAGAACCAAGAATCTTGATAACAAGGAAAATATTTTTCTTTCTTGTTAGTTTCTGATCTTGAAACCAAGAGTCTAAAAGTATGATAGCATATAGACTGCATAATATGTCACGCAGTCCATATTATGAACGATGGATGAAAGCTGTGGTTTGGTACCGGACTGCTTAATGAGCTGGGATGTGACTTCGGTTCGATTATCACTTCCACCCATCTAATATAATTGATACCAAATTATGATTTGTCATATGCTATATGATTGTTATATGAAATCCTAATTGCAACAGAAGCAATCCTGTTCACATAGATTGTAATATGCTTATTCATTTTCCAAGCGATAAAATGAGAAATACATAGCAGCCACTACAATTGTTAATAATGTAAAATGCGTCCAGCATTAGACAATAGCAAAAACAGCCAATGCTTCCCCATCACTGCTCAAGAAAAGCAATGCTCAAATAATGAGGGTAGTATATGAAAGAACACAAGTCTTTGATCCAACGGAGTTGCAAGAAAAGAGTAACAATGTAGACATTGCTGCCCTATAGGCATAGTTGTTGAAAAGCTTTTTCAGGGTTCTTTCCATCAATTTCTGAGTGGTGTGGAAAATCAAATGGCATTTCCGCAGCAGAGAGCCATGCTTCACTGAATACTCTGATAACTTCTTGACTTACCACCGCATTACCTTCTGGTGTCAGGTGCAATCCATCTCTGTAATTAACATACTACTTGGTCATTCCAAAGTCCAAACAGAAAAATGTTAATTTAACCGACAGTTTTGGACATCACAGCAACAAAAATATAATTTGTTTCACGGTAGTCTTTACTAATGCACCAAGTTCCTTTTTATCTATTAAATATTCCAGAAGAAATTTCCTCATGAAGAATTAACGTTAGGATGATTGCAACTGTTGGGTGCAATAGGAAACAAAGGTACAGAATTCTAGGAGTTGGATGTATATATCACGTCCATTTCCATTCAATTTTCCAAGCAAATAAAATGTACTGGTCAAGAGTTTCTGGAAATGAAAGTTACATTGGTCACAAACCTCAGAAATTTTTTCTGCCAGCCCTCTGTTTCCTGCATCTTGGACCATATATCAATGGAGCGGATGCCTAAATCTTTTGCTAACTCAATGCATTGCCTTGCATAAACTCCTGTCATTTCATTTGTCCTTTCTGGCAGTTTCATAGCTTTTTCACCATATAAAGATCTGCAGAACATACTCCATAGGCTTATTCCAATACTTGATTATAACATTAACTTAGACAATAAATGATTTCTGAATTAGAGGCTTAGACTGATGTATCTCTGAATTCTCAAATGATATGTGGTTTTAATATGACTTGCAATAGGCCATGAAAGACACATTATTAGGTTACAATGTGTAAAAGAAAATACAGATGCCAATAAGAAAACATATAGATGCAGGCCCAAACCCTGCCCTTGGCCAACTTCCTCCCTGCCTATATATGTTTTGTATTTGCGTCCATGTCTCTAGTCTCTATATGTTCTGTGTGTTTACATTTATCAGTATAAAGAAAATGAATATAAAATCACACCTGGCATACGCAAAACGCCCTTCTTCATCAATTGGAGGTGGAGTAATAAGCACAACTAACATGGAAGGTGAGCACTCCTGCAATCATGTTCCATAAATAGAACAAGAAATGGATCTATCAGTAGTCAATATGTCCAGTCAAATGCACTGAAGGGTTCAAGGGATGATTCATTATACAAGACATAGGAACTGAACTGGAGCTAGGAAGAAACTGTCAAGCTGGAAGAAATTTGTGTACAGCTCAACAAAGACTATGCTATCACATTAAATTTCATAAATCACTAAGGAACAAATAAGATTTACTTGTTATTCTAATTATTCAACTAACTTTCAGAGTGCATTTCTAGTGATATAGGGAGCCAAGTACAATCTCATGCAGAACTCTAATATGCTAGTCTTATAATTATACTGCAGTTGGCTTATAAGCCTCGAAGTGCTTTAGGATTTCCAATTCAACGAATTAACAAAAACATATGTAGGAACCAAGAGTTGTTAGGATTAAAAGTCTTCTCTTATGAAGTTTTCTTTTAGGATACAAGAGGATAATCAACATGATCTGTTTGCAGTAAACATCAAATCCTGCTGACCTTAGTGGCAGATGAAACTTATTTTATCTAATGAACACAGAGTCCATCTATCAATCTGTAGTAAAATCCTTTAAGTGCCTGAAAAATGAAAACTAAACCGATCCAATCCACTACATTACAGTTGCCATTTGTGTAGTTTATAAAACATCAACCAAATAAATATAAGTTTAATCACAAATGGAGCGTACAATTTCATCCAGATAATTACAATTTACAACTTTAATCTCAAATCTAGCATAGCAATTAAAGAAACAGTAAATGAGAAGAGAAAAAAAAAAAAAAAACCTTCAAATGGTGAACAATTTTCCTGAGATTCTCCTTATATTCCTCAACAGGAACATGTTGCCTATCACTAGTTCTTCCTTTGAGAGCAGCATCATTAGCCCCAAAGAAAATAGTAACAGCAGCAGGAGGTTTAGCCAAGCCCTGTACAGATACTGAAAAAACATCAATAAACCAACAAAACCCAATTCCGATTTCATATCACAAAACCATTACAAGAAACATTAACACTCACTCACAAGAGGGAAAATATGATGCAATAAGAATAAAGCCCATCTAGTGTTGTAACCGCCATAGCCACGAACCAAGACATCAGCCTATTTATCATCATCATCATCATTATTATTATCATTAAAAATACAAATCAAATCTAGATTGGCTGATACGAAGCTGAAAAGGGTAAATCAAGAATTGGGGAAATAATGTATATACCTTGCGGGAGTAAGTGTCAGCAACAGAAGCACCCCAACCACCTGGTCTAAAAGATTGCTCGGTTATTGAATCTCCAAATAATACGATCTGTGGCCTCATATTTTCTCTGTGTTTGCGTTGTTAACGTAGGCTGCTTTCGAAGTGACTCCGACAGAATTTAGAATAGCATCGAAGAAAATGTGGCACAAGAGTGGTTGGTTTCGCTTCGTTGGTTGGTCTGTCGGTCACTGTAGCCGTGTCTTAAACGCACCGTTTTCTCTTTCCGGTGACAGTCAGGCAGTTTTTATCGTTTGTTAAATCGCATGTTTCCTGGTTAGTCACTTGTCAGCATATAAAACGCACCGTTTCCAGATTGCTTTTTTAGTGAATTTTTTAATATCAATATTGTTCCAAATAAATTATTTTTGTTCATTTTGTTTCCATTTCAATGGCATATAGCTACATAATTCTTTTTGAACATAGCATATGCGACATGATTATTTTATTATTTTTTATTGGGTTCATTCAAATGTAACTTTTGATTATTCCTTCTCCTAATTTCTTTATATTATTTTAGATCTTAAATTCCTTTAAAAAATTAATTGATTATTTTTTTAATTATATCGCATTGTTAGGTTGTCCGAAACCATGAACTACAAGTCTCATTTTAAAGTATTGATGAATGGTAGTCTTCCTTGGTAAAAATTAATTATATAAATCAATCCTAGGTTTTAAAAACTATACATTAAAATATCTTTAAAGAAAACTAATTACTAAAGTGATAGCCATTGGAATTAGCTGGTAAAGGTTATTTCTTGTTTAAGCCACATTTCAAATTTAAGTTGTAGTATGTTGTACCGGGTTAAATAGTTATTAAGATACTTATACTACTTTTATAATCGTGCTTAGTTAAACGAAATTAGTTAGAATTCAATAAATTGTAACACAAATTGTTAAAAAAAACTACTATCTTCTGACTTTACGAATTGAATTTAAAGCTTTAGTCTCAGCTTAGACCAATTTATATAGATGTGTAATTAATTTTAGTATTCAAACTTACTATGATGTCTTCATGGAAAAATTTGACTTCGAATATCTCCATTCTTTCACAAATGAATTGCAGCAGTGAGAGCTCAATTCTCCTGAGGCCTAACATTTTTCAACAGAAAAAGAAAAATCAAACATCTACTTCCACTAGACTAGTAGATTTTTAATGGAGACTTAAGATCAATTTTGATATCCATAAGATATGGAACGTATCCTCTTTTTAATTTAGTGTCCATTAGATAATATCAAATTAACTGAAACAAACAAAAAAAATGTTTTTTTCTTCAAGGAGGGGATCTCAAGTTGAGCACAAGGAGCAGCAAGTGGGTGTTCACTATCAATATCGATAGCAAGTGTATGTAGTTGCAGACATGAAAATATTTCAAAGATGAGAGAAGAAAACACCACTTGGGCCCCTGCAATACATATATATATAAATGCTACTTGAAATAGAGATAGTGGAAGCAAATTGTGCACTTTGCACTAGCATATGTACCCTTGTCTATGTATTATCTCTGCACAATCACCCACCTAATCTGATGTATTCAAGAAAGCAAGTGACTCAAAAAGCACAGATATACATCACAGCAATTAAATTATTGTGAGTGAGTGCCTTTGTTGTTGTAATGATATATAGAATCAAATGACATGCTCATTGCATTTGATTGTTTTCATCTAATTTTTCTTTCCTTTTTTTTTCTTTTTTTTTAATCTTAACAAGATATTAGCAAATTCTTATGGAGCATGGTCTTACTTATACACTAAACCAATAACTAAGAGATATTTAAGAAAGTGAACCCTATTTTATTCATCTAATACTGCCTCCAATGTTAATTAATATTTATTTTTTTGAAATTTTATTTTTTTTATTTTTTTAAAATCTAAAACCTAAGGTGTGCACTAAGGTGAACCCGTTGTGTAATGTTTTTTTTTTTTTATGAAAGATAGAAATAACATTACTGTCGAGAATCCAAAACAAGAGCATCACAAATAAAAGAAGGACGGATGTGATCCCATTTCCTAAAACCAGACAGAGAACCCGAAACTTTAGTTAACAAGTGAGCCACTGAATTCGCTGATCTACGGATAAAATGCACAATACATTCTCCATCGTGCAATGATTTAAATACATATAGTCTGTGAATAATTTTTTGTTTATTTTATTTTTTTAATAATATAATTATAAAAAAAACAGAGGCATAATTAATATTGGAGATAATATTAAAGGAATAAAATAAGATCAATTTTCTTAAATATCTCTTATATATTGATTTGGTGTATAAGTGCGGTCATATTCTAGATAAGTAAGAATTTTCCTCAGAGCGAATAATGCATGCAGAAAACCAAAGAGAATCTAAAAAAGCCTAGCTAAGACGTTCCATCAAACAATAAAATCAAGAAAAGTTTGCAACTTTCTGTAAATGTTAAGGCAAAGGACGTACATAAAGCAAAAAGAGGATCTCACTCACGATCCCAGAACCATTAGTGGAAGCCTGACATGTACCTTTATTTTTCAGCTGGTGACACTTGTCAGAGCTATTGCTTTCTTCAGGGGCACTTTTTTTCCAGGAAAAATTAAAGGACAGACACAGAAGAGATGAATTTGAGCCACAAAGATAAGGTAAACCTGAACATTTACAGATATTTTTATTATGAACATGTCCTCTGCCCAGGCTATCAGGGGGATACACAGCAGTTATACTGACTGTTAGAACCAAGAAATAACAAAATGCACAAACCTACAACATATGACACCTAGTTACATATGAAAGACCTCTCGAGCACATTGACACTATAGCAACCAACTCTCTGGAATTATGCATGTATTAGAAAGGCTTCAGATGGCGGATGAACCGCGAGTGCTTTGCCCAAGATTAGACGGCCCTGGACTGGGTGTTTGCTTTATTTCAACTCCTTTCCCATCATGTCGGGGGCTCCTCGGTTCAATTCCATGCGGACTGTATGCCCTTTTTGATGCACGTGGACTATATGCAGGTTTTATATCGTGTAATGAACTTGGCGTTGAACTTGTCACTTTGGGGCTTTGTGTACGGCGAAACTCACCCCGGCTTCTTGTGATCATTTCGTCAAGAATTTCTCCTCCTTCAATATTAGATGCTCTTTCTTCAGGATCTTGATCCTGTCAGATACAGAGAATGTTACTAATTAAATTTCAAAAAGTAACATTTAATCTCTCAGGAAAAACACTCTTGCTCTGAGATATGGCAGAATCCAGATTCATATCAATTAATATGGTAGCATTACTTAGCTCTCAGTAAAAACACTCTTGCTCTGACCTTATCTTTAACCAATCGTACCCGCAATGAGAAAGGAGAAAAGGCCACTTACCTCAAATGTCATGTTGTAAGATACAGCAGGAGCTTCCTCATATTCTGCAGCATCCAGATCTTGAAGATGGGCTCCTTTGAAAAATTTAGGGAGCACATATTGTCGTACTGGGACTAGAAGCATGATGAGCAGTGGAAATAGGACCCCAGCTATAGGGATCCATGTAATTCCAAAGCACAGAAGCAGGTAAGTTGTCTGGAACAAGGTGAAGGCAGCAATCGTTTTGAAGGGTACTGTCTCAATAAATGTTGCATGACATGCTCCCAACACTCTGAAAAGTGAAATTTGAGGATTAGATGCAAATAAGTTTTCATTACCTTCAAAAGATCATAGCATATTTAGGTGATTAAAATGTTTGAATTATTTCAAAAAAAAATATATGTTTGAAATTATGTCACTATCATTCTTTCCCTACTACTGTTAACATATGAAACCAACATACATATGAAGTTGATACTGATATCGTAGTGATAAGATAAGTTGAAAGAGGACAGTTTCAGATTACAGAAGAGTTCAGAAATAGAAAGAACTACTGATAGGAGTATGAGCATAGATTTACTTGTATCGTCGACTTGGAGCAGTAAAAAGCAATAATATCCTCTCCCAAAATTGATTTCCTGGTAAGCTTTCAATGGCCATAAAAGCAAAGTATCCCCAGAGAACTGAAGTTGGGATCTTCTTCAGGAGAGGCATAGCAGCAACACAGCAACTAACCATAAATGACTGCAGCAGATTGCTCAGGCGTTGTTCTTTGACTTCAACTGGTAATAGATCATCCACATCTTTATCAATATCAAAAACAGTTTGATCCACAGGGGCACCAATGTAGCCAGTACTTGAGGCCAGTTCGACAGTTGATTCTTTCAGCTCTTTCAGTCCCTGTACGAAGTGAAGGTGAGCCAGAAAAAGGAAAAAAAAGCAAAAACAAATGTTCTACATATCAAATTATAAGCAAGTTAAACTACCAGGGCAGGTGGCAATTGGTAGACTAAAGGAGTCTGCATTTCACTGTAGGCTTCTTTCATATTCTGGTATAATTGAGTCAGATTTGCATTTTTGCGAATGCTTTTACGGGCTGTTGACACCAGTTTATTTCGCAAAAGCTGCTCAAAAGAAAAGAGAGAAAGCTAGTTAAAAATCAATAACTTATAAATATATTTTTGAGAGATTTAAAATATGCCAAAGAAGAACATAAAGAAGCAGAAACGTGCTCATATACTTTGGCTCAAGTTTGAATACAAGAAGGTGAGGCTAAGGAGATATGGAAGTTTTCTTAGTGGCCATTTGTCTTGACTTTGCATCACTACATTCGGTTGGTGTTTTGCCTCCCAAACTAGAAAAGGAACAAAACTGAAGCTCTCTGTCTGTCAGATGCACTGTCCTGGCTGTCAATCACTAGAGTGAATAGCTACTTAGTCACATTCTTCCACCAGGAAATTGTGATTTTCCAAGCCTCCAGGTACTTGACTTGGATAGCAATTCAGCTAGAACAGGACCTTGATCTTAAAATATCCTACTTCTTGGAACACATTGAATTATCTTAAATACAAAAATTACTATAATTGTTTCGTATAGTTTTTAAAAAGAAGGTATGAAAATTTTTCAGGTTCTAAATTTTCTGGAGGTACATTTTGCGGCATAGAATGGTTGAATCCTTTCCTGCTTGCATGCCAGCAACATAAATAGAATATTTTCTTTTTGTCTCAGGGGGTGAAGCATTAAAAAATCCACAGAAGCGATCAATAGAGAACAAAGCCATAGACTGAAGGAGATTCAAATCAGATTTGTATAAATTTTAGAATCCAGGGGACTGGCTCTTACCTGATGCTTCAAGGTAGCTAAGCTTTTTGTATGCATTGGAGATTGTGGAATCACACCATTTGAAGGGGGAATGCCAATTAGACCACATAATATAACCTGGACAGATAAAATTCATTGTGAGAACTGAAAGGGCAGTAGTTCTGATTCTGCTCATGATTTGGCCTGTGTTAGTTAAGTTATTTTGAGATAAAGTCAAAATTTCAGAACAGCTTACCAAAAAACCCAAAAGCAGAAGGTCGTAATGATAAGAAGATGGTTTCTTCAAATTGAACTCCTTTTGTTGGGCAAGTTGAGAAGCAACACTATGATCAAAGTAGTAAAGGACAGCAATCATGGTCGCAGGAACAAATGCTCCAACAATGTAAAAAGCAGGCACACTAGTCATT
Source organism: Mallotus japonicus (assembly GCA_949634005.1). Lineage (NCBI taxonomy): Eukaryota > Viridiplantae > Streptophyta > Magnoliopsida > Malpighiales > Euphorbiaceae > Mallotus > Mallotus japonicus. Next base: position 3,065 of record CATIWK010012148.1, on the reverse strand, counting down.
TCCTGCATAAATTATATGTATGATTACCAATTCCAGTCCTTAGTAATGAGAGCACAGATTAAGCTTTTGTGTCTTGAAGCTAATGCAAGTCTGTGCTTAGGAACTTGAACTCTAGGATTTACCTTAATAACTGTCCAATTTGAGTACGCACCAGGAGACCATGGATTTGGACTGAAAAGCCGCCTTGGGATCCCTCTTGGAACATCATTAACTGGTATGTAAGATATTGCGGTCCATAAGAGCACCATTAGTGGAACTCCATAATCTGCAATAAATCCCCGTAGCCAACCTTGAAAAATAAATTGAAAAAAGAACTTGGTTAATGAACTGCAGAACTGACAATGGAATTTTTCATAGAAAAGAGAGAACAAATTAAGATAACTTTGCTGCAATGTTCAATACCAGTCCCATAGCGCCAGGACCTAGCTGTACGGCTTCTTAGTGCAGTCCAAAGAAGGCCAAAGGACAAAACCAGAGCAAACATTCCATTGCCAAATCGCCAAGAAGGTTGGAGAGAAATCTGATTAGGATTTTCCCTCTGGGGTATGCCAAACTCCTCCACGACTCCCTGTAGGATCAAACATAATAAATTGAAGATATGTTAGAAACACAACTTCAGTTGATTTTGTGCTTTTATCATGGATATTTGGATAAGAAATCCTGATTTCTTGAATGAAAAAAAAGAACACAAAATTAGCCTAAAATTCCACATACACATATTCAAAAACTTTTTGAGCCCTCCTCAGTCCTCATAATTGAAAATGCTCTGTAATATAATAAAGAGCACTCACCCTTATAGCCTGCTGCATAAAAAGCATGGCAATAAGTAGACCAAACAATTCACCAGCAACGCGTGTAAATCTGTTGATTATAGAGCAGGCACCCAATATCGCCAGCAAGAAAAGCAACAAAGCAGTCCACACACAAACCCTATGAACCAATGGAAGTGAAGAACATACTTCAAAATCACTAGTAAACCACTCCATGATTATCGGCAATGTAAGATTGCTCAAGTAAGTACCATCCTGTCCAGGCTAAGAAGAGCTTTGGCCCCAGATCCTTCCTGTCCTTTGCAAAGCTGAACATAAATGTATACATCAAGACTGTTGGCTCAGCAACCCCGAGGATGAGCAGAGGCTGTCCTCCAAAAATTGAATGGATAATGCCACAAAGTGCTGTTGATGCAAGAGTTTGCACTGCGGTCAAACGTCCATCTGGAGCAAGCGATCAAACAAAATATGTCTTAGAAGATGATTACTGAAACAACAGGATAACAGCAATACACAAAAAGTTATCCGACCAGTATTTCTTTCAAGCTGCTCTCCAAAAGATATGACTGGAATTGCTGAAGCAAAGAATATATATGTTGTTGGAGCAAGAATCCTAAATGAAAAGAAAGAAAAGTGATGGTAACTCTGATAAGACAAATTTGCAAGGTAAAATATCTGCAATTCTGTCTTCATAATTGACAGAACTATTCAACTAGCGATGAGTGATCATTACAATATGAATGTCTTACAGCAATGGGGCATACATTTGTAACAAAAATTTGCCAACAGGAGTCACAAACCTGATACCCGCGCGAACACCACCAGTCCAATCTTGCTTGTAGCACAAAAGCCTTCCTTTGAGGTCATTTTTTATCCCACGGAAAGGAACAAATGTCTCCTCCATGATAGCCCAAAGTATTGGTAAATATGAAGGAAGAATGTGTATCTTTGATGTTGTTGTTCAACAAACTACTTACTTAGTTCACAAACCACACAACACTAACTTGGATTTTAAGCACTCGAGAGGTCACTATATGGTAACTAAATTTGCATAGGTGAAGGTAAAAAGTGATAATCTATAGGCAGAAGGACCAGAAAGAAGAAGAACAAGAATATATTCCTAAACTAATCATTATTGTTAGTTTAAAATTTCTGTTGGTAAAATGAATATCGTTAAAAGAACTTTACATTTGAGATAATATATACAAAGAATGGTTTTTGTTATATTTGCTTGTGAATTGAAAAAGAATCAATCAGCAATGAATCAAATCACTTAAATTCCATGTATCAGTTAAAGAATCAAAGATTTTAACGAACAGAATCCATTATGAAGTAGAAGATTCCAAATTACCGGAAAGAACAGATGCTATCCATTTGCTCAGATCTTATTTCTTGCGTTTGACTTCAATGAAATTAAGATCCATTAACACTTCTACTTTTTCTTTTTTTTACTTCATTATCAAGAAAAGCTTTCTATTCATGAACTAATTAAGTCCCGCCAAAAGCCACACTAACATTAAAGAAAACGTAGAATTCAAAATTACATGTTACAGTTTAAAATGCTAAAAAGAGTCAATTTTCACTAGTCAAGCTCAAGAGTACTGATGCTTATAGAAGAAACAACCAAATTAACGAAAACCCATTGTCAGAAACATCATTTTCAACAGTTCAAAAACAATTTGAACCAAATGGGCATCAAGAGAACTCAACAAAAACTTAAAAAATCCACAGAAATGACTCCAAAGGACAATTTAACGAGAATCCATGTTTTAAATCAAAGCAAACACTAATTTATTTTCTTGAACACTTTCAAGCAAACGGGTTCTAATAAAAAAGAAAAAAGAAGCAAGAACAACACTTTAATCAATATTACATTATCAAAAGAGACCCTTTTGAGCAGCAAAAACAGGAAACTTTGTAAAAGCAGAAAAAGAAGAAATATATGTTAATGGGTATATGGTTACATGACCTGGGATGGGCACAGAAATGTATATAAAACAAGGCACAGAGAGGCAGAGAGCAGCAGCTACAGAGAAGATGAGGGCAAAAAAGGAGCAAAAGTGAAAGAGTAAGTAAAGATTTTTTCTTTGCAGAGAGAGAGAGAGAAAGAGAAGAGAGGCACTGCTATGGAAGAATGGAGTTTGGCGTGAATGAGCGTAGTGTGCGGTGACTAAGCATAAATATAGCACTTCTTTTTTCAGGTGCAGTATATAAAAAACAAACATTTGACAGAGATTGAAGAGAGTGACTGCAATTCATTTTTCATATAATACAGTAACGGTTGGCCTAATTATA
>CATIWK010012058.1:0-27097 GCA_949634005.1 Mallotus japonicus | reverse complement strand
GAAGATGACGATGTGGCCAACGAGGATCTAAGTTTGAAGATTGTTGAGAGAGCGCTGCTAATGAGAGCGGCAAGGTTGACCAAAAACGACAATGATGTTGTCGTTTTGGATGATGATGATGATGATTATAATGTGTCTAGGAACGATACCGGTGTTGTCGGTGTCAGTGTTAACCGCGGTGAGGAGACGGTGGTGGAGTTGGCATCCCCGTCATCGGCGGAGGCTGAAGCAGTTGGGGCTAGGGAGGTTAAGAGGAGAAAGAAGAAGAAGAAGAGGAAGATTGAAAAGAGAGAAATTGAAAACCAATCTGTGAGTTTTTATACCATTCAATTTTGTTTCATTAATAGATTGAGTTCGGAGCGTAATCCTTTTTATTTACTTTTATTTGGCATAAATCTCACATGCAGGTTGTTGCTGGAAAGGTGGAAGAAGACAAAGTAGAAGCAATTGAAAACGTGGAGGCAATGGAGAGAATTGAGGCAGTTCAGCCCGCAGCAGAATTAGATCAAAATTTGGACAGTAACGTTATTGAAACAGCTCAAAATATGGTGCTGCGCAAGCTTCTTGTGAGTTCAATAAAATTTGATGTTCTAATGTGGTATTTGAAATTGTAATGGTATAGTAAAATAATAAAGGAATGCGAATTCGATGTGAAGGCTTAGATAAGTTAAGTATATCTTTATATTTGTTCTGTCAGCGAGGTCCGAGATATTTTGATCCCCCAGATAGTAGCTGGTCGACATGTTATAATTGTGGAAAGGAAGGTCATATGGCAGTGAATTGTCCCTCATTTCAGAAAAAGAGAAGGCCTTGCTTCCTTTGTGGGAGTTTAGAGCATGGTGTCAAGCAATGTTCCAAGGTTTGTACTTGAAAATAATGACACATGTATCTATAGTTGTGTGTGTTTGTTGAGCTTGAGTGAGTTGATTTGAACTTGTTGCCACTTCTGTTTTTGCATTGAGGGCATTGGGGATGTTTCATCTTGTTTGAACAAAGATCTTAATGCAACCTAGCTCATATTAAATAAATCACGTTGTACATTTAAAAATAGATAATGGTGTTTTTTTTTTTCTGCTTTTATACATACATATTTCTTGTCTTCTTTCTCTTCTATAACATTTGAATTTCTGCTTTATATGTTAATGTTTGCATTGGAATTCAACATAAGATGGGTATAACATAAATTTGATTTCATCTGAGTATTTGTTGCACTAAATTTCTTTGCAGGAACGAGTTTGCATTATTTGCAAATCAGTTGGTCACCGTCCAAACAAGTGTCCGGAGAAACATAAGGGTGGTCCACCAACTTCAAAAGTTTGTTTAAAATGTGGAGATTTTGGGCATGATATGTTTTCGTGCCAGAGCAGTTATACTCTTGATGATCTCAAGGTTGTGTTAAACTTCCTTTACATGTTGCTCTTGGGTTTGTACATTTGCATTCTACTTATAATACGATGTATTATTCAACTTTATTGTTTCTTAATTTTTTTTCCCCTTCATTCAGGAGATACAATGTTATATCTGCAAAAATGTTGGCCATCTATGTTGTGTAAACATTGTTGATAATAGTCCAAGAGAAGTTTCATGTTATAAATGTGGTGAACTTGGTCATACTGGTTTGGTAAGTCCCACTGGATGTTATCATTGTGCCCTGTCCCTTTTCCCAAGGGTTTTCTTTATGTGGCTGCTGGCATCTGTTTTCATTTTCATGATTATGGAACTAATCACACATGTATATAGACAGTAAGATGCCTGTGAAATTCTTATATTCTCAAAATATATAAGTTTATGCTGTTCTTGTTGTGTAATATTGTAGGACAGTATTTTTAGTTGTCTGTCTATGCCAGTGTCATTGTAATTGTTGCTTTCACAATCTTTAAATGGTCAAGCAGACCTGCCTTCATGGTGAGAATTTCAAGGCCTGAAGACCATCAGTTTTGTTTTCTTCCTCTGATGACTAAATTCAGTGATTTCACTTATACTACAAAAGACCTTTTTTCCTTTTCTTTTAATTTGTGAGGTTTCTATATGAAGTTGCTGAGAATGTTGTTACTGTTATTTTTATGCTATTTCTGTTAGGAGCAACATATCGTGGCCATTTGATAATTAATTTATTTACTACATAGACACTTGTGAGATCAATATAAATCTCTTGTGAGTTGTGATTTTTTTGATGATTCCATTGTTTTAAATTTTGTGCTAGTGTAAATTATGTATTATTTATGATGTGGGTGCTGATTCATCCATTAATATTGCCATTTGTAACATAAGTTTTTGTTGCCTATATGTGGTGTTGAGGGATTTAGTCTTAATACTTTATCTATTTTTTCAGAAATGCTCAAGTTTACATGAAGAATCCTTCACTAAGGCTTCATCTAGTTCATGCTTCAAATGTGGTGAAGGAGGACACTTTGCACGTGAGTGCACAAATTATGTTAAGGCAAGTATTGGCAATGACAGTTGTCATGTGCTCCTTGCACAATTTTTGGGTTTTTGTTGTAAATGTCACTATATGTGGTGTTGAGGGATTTAGTCTTAATACTTTATCTATTTTTGCAGGAATGCTCAAGTTTACATGAAGAATCCTTCACTAAGGCTTCATCTAGTTCATGCTTCAAATGTGGTGAAGGAGGACACTTTGCACGTGAGTGCACAAATTATGTTAAGGCAAGTATTGGAAATGACAGTTTTCATGTGCTCCTAGAATCATCATATTTTGCACAAGAAAATTCTTTTTTTGGGTTTTTGGTGTAAATGTCAATATGCCCTCTAGAATAGTTGGCCAAAGACAAATCCCCTACATTAATTTTTTTGGCCTAGGTAGGCCTAATTTCTCTGAGAACAAGAAATGTGAGTTGCAAGCACACTTGGAGAAATTGCAAATTTATTTTTCCAAATTATCTCTCCAAGTCATTTGCAGATGACTTTGGATGAGTCATATGTCCCCCCTAATTAATCTGCAGTCCTGCTGAGATCAATACTGTTAGTGATATGCTAAGGAAACAAGTCAAACAACCAACAGCTGCACTGCCAAATGAATGTTGTACCATCCATACATACCATGGCATTTGCATATCCCATGGTACCACCAACAAACCACCACAAGCCATTTACCAAATTAAGAATTTAACTTTTTTGTTTATTAAATCAAAGCAAAAAAAAAAAATTAGTGTGTATACTGTATAGCCATTGGGGGTTTTGATCTTGGACTATGAAGAACGAAATTTTGGTTTGGATTTGCACTCCAAAAAGAGCTGGACATATGGAAACAGAGAGCACAAGGGGAAAGAGGGAAGCTTACTCCACTAGCTGCAGTTGCAATTAATTTGGCCAAAAAACATTAATTTGGGATTAGTTGCCAGTGCCAATGAGTTTAAGGGGAAGATTGGCTTTTTAAGCCATTGGTTTTTGAACTGAACAATTTTAATTACTTGGCATTACATATTGTATACCCTATATGGGAGACATCCTATTTTTTTTTTATGCATCTTATTTGACGTTATGCTTGTCAATTGTATGCAGGTGGGGAAAAGAAATTATGAGCCCTCAACCCCTCAATGGAAACTTCATGGAGAAAACAAAGAATCTTTGAGATTCAAATCTGCTCCTCAAGATCTTGGTAAGTCTCGTAAAAAGAGGAAATCCAAGTCTGAAGAACGAAGCAACACGACTCCCAAAAAATCAAAGCAGAGAGGAGGATGGCTTACAGAGGATCCAGTGGATTTTTCCCAGTCGAAGTCCAAAAAGAATCATTGGAAGTCTCCTCCAACACCATTTTATAAGGGTCATAAGAATTCTGCCGTAACATCTGGTGGTCATCTGATGTCAAGTTCTCAATCTTCCGAGAGAATGCACAAGAGTCATTCAGGTATATCAAGTACTCCATCTTATAAGAAAGCACAAAATAATCATTGGGGAAGCCCAGCATTGCAAGGTTCGGCTTCCTCTTACCATCACAGATTTTCAGCACCAAGGTTTAGCAACTCAGGCAGTGCTGGGTTCAGGGCAAACTATAATTGGTGGTAATTTAAGTTTGCATGCGAACAATGGTAGAGAGCTTTCAAAACTCATATTCTCTTTGCTGATTCATCCTACCATGTGTAACCTTGTAACAAACTGAGCTTTTATTGAATGTTAGTTCATGCATTTATTTGCTCACATGAGTATTCATTTGACCTTTCGTAATTTTATTTTAAATTTTTAATTTTATAAAAAAATTTACAACAAAGATTTAACAATTTCGTTATAAATTTGGTTAAAATTAAATAAAAATGATGATGTGCCTTTCATAGAATGATCAATTTATCTTTTCTAAATTGCAAAATTTATAATGATCTATTGGTATAGGAAAAAACTGAACATTTGAAACTTTTGGTAATTTTATCTCAACTTTTAGAATTTGATAAAATCTTTTATTTTGGTAAACTTAATTAATTCTAACATTAATAATTATTTATTTAAAAATAAATACAAATTCAGATGCAATGATAAAATAATTAAATTTATTATTGATAAATTTTAAATTTATAAATGATTGTTATTATAATAATTTTGAAAATTAAAAATATTTTTAATATAAAAATTTTTACTTTTAATAATCTGAAGTTGTAATTATTTCATAGTTATTTATTTGAAATTAGTTAAAATACCTAACTTTAAAATGCCAACAATATATACAATTACTCGCATTTTGAAGTCAGATACTTTTCGTTCCATAAAAAAAGTTATGTAATTTTAACCAATTATAGAAATAATTATGACCATTAAAAATTTTCATATATATATATATATACGCACTAGTAAACAACCACATGATTTGCACGTGAACAAAAAAATTTTTAGACTCATAATAGTAAATAAACTATTAAACATATACTTTGATACTATTATTATTGTTGTTATTATTATTTAATTAAATAAAAGTTTAAAAATAATAAAAGTGTAATTTATTTATATAATAATTTGATATTAACTTAATATAGTTATAGTTCATTGCAATTTTGATGAATCTTTTATTTAAATAATTATATGATATTCTTTCAATATTTTTATAATTAATATTTTCTCAACTCTAGAACTAATTTTATATAAAAAAAAATATTATGGCCATAATTAATTATACGATAATGAAAAATCATCAGTTGTTTTTTAACAAAAATTTAAAAACTAATAAAAAACTATATTTTCTTTATATAACAATTTAAATATTATAACCTCGTTAAATTTATAATTTATCGCAATTTTAGTAAATTTTTATTTAAGCATGGCACTTTATTTTTTCAATTTTTTAATATTAATATTTTTATTCACTCAAAAAGTAATTTAATATAATTCTGTAATTTCAAATAACAATTAAATGATAAAAATTCATTAATTTATAAAAATGATTAGTTAAATGATAAATCTTAACTCTTTATTATAAAATTTTATAAAAAAAAGCGATAATTATATTACTTTTCTTATAAAAATATTACTTTTAAACAAATTATATGTTGTATTTTTAAAGTATGATTATTGTAGACACATAGTTTGATCGGCCCGCGAACAGAGGCCCAATGATTAAAATGCACAAAGAAGCAAATCTAAAATGCAAGTCCAGTCTTCTTCCTCTCCAAACGGGCCAGAAGCCCAATCCAATCCACTAAGGCGATGCCTTTGTCATAAAGGCTGCGTCTCGCCTTAATGAGCCAGCCGCGTTTTTAAAAAAAATATTTGTTTCTTCACCACGTTTGTGGGGAAGTCTATTGGCACGATCTTCGAAATAACAGAAATCATGCTAATAGAGAGATAGGGGGAAGAGTGATTAAGATAAAACAGAAGGGAGACTAGAGAAGAGGGGGGAGACATTTTGAAAAAAAAAATAAAAAAAAAAAGGAAAGAAAGGAACTAACAAAGAAGGAGAAGAAAAAACCAGTGTTCTAAAAGGAAGAATTACAACAAGCATAAGGGGCTACATAGGAGGCTCTTTGAGAGAAGAAAAGGAACTTAACTGAAGGCAATAGAGTAAAAGGCACTAAGTTTTAAGAGAGGAAGAGACTATCAACTTTGCATTCGGAAACTTCTGAATTCAGAGTACATTTATGAGGGCCAAAGTTAGGGGATTGAACTTGTGGAAAGCAATATTTTGCTTTTGTTTCGGAGAACTAATTTACTCTTTTAGTTTACAAGATGAACGAATAGACAAGTAGCATATTGGCTATTTAATTCAATCCTTGCTTTGTTTTAGTATTCATTTGTTTATTATTTTATTCTTATTTTTATTGCCTGTGTGAAAAAGGGTTATAACTCATTTCTCATCCCTCCTTTCTTGGCATGCGCATTTATTTTTATTTATTCAGTTATTTATTTATTTTTATTTGGGAGTGAATGATATTGCAAGTGTTGTGAATCGCATTAAAATGCATGAAAATGGCTAACTGCAACTTGAATTTAATTGTAAAATTTGGAAATTGTTTGGAGGCAACTGCAAACTGCATGTTAATAAAGAAATAACTTAATAATTAAAGGTAATAAAATACAAACGAAGGTCAACCGTAATGTTGGGTGGGCTTCCAAAAGCCCATATCCAGTTTCCAAACCTAATATCTAAGGATGGCTGTTGGGAAACCTACGTGGAATCCCATTGCTGTAAAAAATTTTCGGGTCTCATTCGAGTAGCGACTCTATCTTCGATTTGGGCTACAAACCTTTATTGTACCTCCCTAATGGGTCTTGAGCCCACGTAGTGCCGTGATCGCCTAACACTTGAGCGTGCACTGACCCTTGCCGCCTACAATTACATATACAAAAACAAATAAAAATTTTTAATTAATTTAATATTAATTATTTACTTAATAAATTTTAATTTAATATGTTTTTGAAAATAATAAGAGTATTATTTTATTTATATGTCAATTTAATTTTTCAATCTTATCAGTGCTACATTATAGCCTAGTAATTTATTACAATTTTAATAAAAATTTCTATTTGAATAATTATATAACACTGTTTCAATATTTTTATGTAAATAATAATTTAGTTTTACAAATTTGATAGAATTATAATATAATAATTTATTACATTTTTTTGTGAATTTTCTATTTAAACACAAAAATCTTTCAACATTTTTGACGTTAATATTTTTCATAATTAATAATTTTATAAAACTTATTAATTTTAATTTTAATTTTTTACTTAAAATTACATTATATAATTTGATTTATATTAAAGAAACTTTAAGTAGACCTAATTAAAATAGAAAAAATATATATAACAATATTACTACTAAAATTTTAATTAATTTAATTTTTAGAGATAAAATAGATAAGAAACATACTTTTAATTAAATTAGAATTACATTTTAATTAATTTAATTTTTATTAGAGATGAAATAGAGGTTAACCTAATTAGAATATGAAATATACTTTAAATTAATTAGAATTGCATTTTAATTAGTTTAATTTAATTTTTATTAGTAAATGACTAAATAATCCAATTTTTATATAATAAAGAGTGAAGACTTTTTTTTATAATTTTGCATATTCCCCTTCATATGTTTATATACATTATAGATATTATCACAACATTGAAAATGAAAATGAAAAACTTGAAGATTGTTATTGTTGTTGTTGTTAAAATTTTGTCTTTGAATTTGTTTGTGTTGTATTCAAGTTTTTGTTTGCTTTTCCCTTGTTCAGCAAGAAGAGGTCACTTTATCCATTTCTTTTTGCTTGGTAATCCCTTCCTTACCCAGCAAACCACGTTCTCAACCAAGATCCCACTTCATCTCAACTTCCTTTCCTACTAGTAACTGATTAATTAATTAAATTAATTAATTGATTACCTTCACTTGGGTCTTGAGTTTATAGATTTTTGTGGGCTCTATTGAAATATATTCTTTGTTCAAACAAATGTCCCTGCATATAAATGGCTTGTGAAAACCTATTTATATGCATAAATGTCCAGCCTTTATATTCCTCTTAGTGTCAATAAGGACACCATTAGAAATTCTCCTTTATGAATTGTAAATTTTGGAATAAAAGGCCCTTGTTGGAGAGAAACCCTGTATATGTAGAGAATCCAAGAGAATCTTGATTGTTTTTGTAGGTTTAGATGATGCAATATGATTCCCTTGATAAAGTTCATAGTAGTAGAAACATTGTAAGACTTTGAAATCTGCTTAGATTCTCTTTTGATTCCTTTTAATGCTCTCTCACTTCCTAAGTTCAAAGCATCAATTGGTGATTCTCAAGACTTTTTTATACAACATTGGTTGATGCAATAACAAAAAAGAAATAGACAAAAATGGTCAGCAAGCCAACCTTATTTAGTTAAAAACTGAAAATATATACAAAAAAACATGTCTTAGTGCCTAACTATAGGAAGAACATTTTAAAGAGTCGTAGGTTGACTTTACATCATTTTGTATACCAATAATTCTCCCTATATGACACATCAAAATCTTCTTTTTTCCATAAATTTCCACATAATAGAAAATCTCAGTAATTCAAAAAATTCATTAATTTTTCATGCTAAATTCAAAAATAATCTCCTTTGATAATTCATTTGGCTGAGGAATCTCGAGAACTCTTTCCTACTTTGGGGCGGATTGACTTCCAAAATTGTTTTAACTTTTTTCTTATTGATTTTCACCTCTTTTTTGTGAACAAAGAAGTCTAAAATGTTCCATGCTTACACATTAAAAGCACATGTAAAAAGGTTAAGTTTTAAGCAGTGAGTTCCCATTCTTTAGAGGGTCCTCCTTACATGTTCTACGTGAAAATCATCTTGTTGATTAAATTTTCTTTGAATCTCTATTGTATCATCCTCAGTTTTCTTTTGACCTGAAATCAGGAGGCAAAACAAAAAAAGCAGTAAGTTTAAAGATATGGGAATACTACCTACTGGAAAATTATTCATTTTCACAAACCAACTTCTTTAGAACTTATAATAGATTCAACTTGCTCTATAGCTCCCTCAATGTTTGTTGGGTTTTCGTGATGCAAAACGCAGCGAAAATTAAAAATTTTAATCACGAAACCCCTTAACAGGATCCATGTAATTCAAATAAATCGATTGAGAGGGTTTTCAAAACTTACCAAGACGATTTTAAGGCAAGAATATTGGAAGGAAGATAGGGGGGGTTCACACCATTAACACTTTACCTCGAGCTTTTCGTATCCTTTTATCAGATTGAGGTGCCACAAATAAAGCCACACCCTCTACCGGTATCCACACGAACAGGACATCCAAAACAGTGTTGGTGTATTAGCACCTTCCTTGTCTCTAATACTTTTCTTAGTTTGTTTATCTCTCTATTTGTTTTTGCTTTTTACAAAAGAAGTGGAAGAAGAAGGAGGAGAAAAGAGCATTACCTAAAACCTAGAGAATGAGATGTATTTATAGACATCCTTCCTAGGGTTTCACAAACCTCCATTCACCAAAACAATTTTGGTAAGTTTAAACTTCTTTTTCTATTTTGATTCCAATTCCAAAATTAGAATCATTTTCTATTTATTTAGATAACCCTTATCTTAAATAAATTAGGAAATAAATAAATAAATATAAATATATACATATATATTTATTTATTTATTCTTTTAGAGAGATTATCATTGGGTTAATTAACCCAAGTCTTCTTTGGGCATGTTCTAATGTGCGACCTTGTAGGTTAACACAACGTTGATAGTGGGCATAAAATTCTCATTTTAGTCCACAAGTCATAAGTGGCCTCTAGCAAGACATTATGACTACCCAAATTATGTGAATGTCGATAATTCGACATAACCTAATCCATAACGTGTATTGTAGTCCTTTTGTCACGCGATATCTTGATTGAACATAAGGAATGATTTATGTCATCCTTATATAGTTTAATCATATTATTTCTCGATCCCAAGTAGACTGATATTGATAACTTTTTATCAACTCATTCTAGCATGGACATGCATTTCTCTTCAGTCTAACTTAACAAAGGGCCCACAAATATCTTCCCAAAATAGCTGAGGGACAAATTTCATCTCAATCACTCACATTCCTCACATAACTCATTCTATACCCAATCAGAACCCGTTTTACCATCTGGTTAAAAATAATGTAAGAATGTGTTAAAATACATAACTTATTATGTAGGAAACCATGGTGATTTCAGGTCAGATGACTGAAATAATACTACTGTGATGAGAATCACTTATGAAAATTATCCATGTAGTATTCTCATAGTGGGTCGATTCAATATATAATTTCTCTAAATATGTACCTATGAGTTTAACTCAATATCTCATATACATGATCAATAAAACATAATCATCAGTCAACCTCATACTAGTCTTTATTCATTGTTGTTCCCACAACAATGATCGACTAGGGATATTTAGATTAGAATTCAAATATCACCTAAGGGTTTTACTATCAAGTCACATACTTGATAACCTTAGGTAGAATTAACTAATTAAGGATAATATTAGAATTAGCCAGTAATAATAAAAATGTCTTTTTATTAACAAAATGGAAAAATGACAAAGTTAAAAATGGCCATTACAAAATTAGCCTAGAGCATACCACTAATAATGTTGTCTTTCTCCTTTACAATAAGTCTCCTCTCTAGAGCTCTTTGCTTTTGGAATCTCCTCTTTTGAGTTTATGCCAAAGGTTGAAAGAACATTTTGTGCTAGGCACTATGCCATTAGTTTCAAAGAGCCACCTTTGGAGGAACCATAAATTTTGGAGATCTCCTCGAAGCACTTTCCTTGGAATTGATAAGATTCTCTTAGCTCCCCTTTCATTAGTTAAGCTCTCTCTCTCCTCTAGAGATTCATGCTTCCTAACCCATATATTTTTGAATAGTAACTTTGGTCCCTCTCTCATTTCTTCTTGAATTCTCCTCTTGTAATTGAACTCCACCTCATTTAATACTCTATTTACTAGTTGGTGGAACTATTAATTCTCTAGTTGGTTCCCCCTAGCTCCACTAGGTGTTATGTCCCCCGAGCCTCTTATTAGGTGCGCTCCTCCATCATAAACTCTAGGACGAGAGACAAGGTTAATAAAATCATAAATTTGATGATGGAGTATCATCCTTATGTTAATTGGGCTGTTGGGGGTCCCTTTGATAAAATTAGTCCTTTTTTCCCTTTTGTGAGGCGAGAAGTACTTCTCTAAAATCACTATTGGAGGACGACTAGAGTCTTTAACTTCTTGAACAGATTGTCCTTTAGATTCTCTTGAACTTCATTTTACATGAGGCCTATGAGTGGCCTCTTGCACTGAAGTGTGGGGAACTTGTTGGTTTTAAAAGGACAGTTGATGCCTTATTGTCTCTATAATGTTGCTCATGGCCAAGAAAGCTTGGATTGGCTTTCCTGTATCTTCATAGTTTGATTTCACAACTCTTTTGCAAAAACCTTCATGTTAAACATAACTTTGTGCACACCATCACTTGAAAATCCTTCTGTTGCATTATTTTGCGCCTTCAATTTTGTTGGGGATCTAGAGATGTGACACTCTTCTCAAATTGCTCTATGAGTTGCGGTACATTGCCTTCTAGCCTTGTTGTTGCAGTGGCCATCTCTAATTTTTGAGTCTTGACCATTTTTTCCCCATATAACATGTGGTTTTTAGTATTTCAACAGGGTTGCACCGAGCATGCCAAAAAGATGTTTTATCTCTAGCTCTTGAAACTTGCAAATCGAGCATGCTAGGTGTGTGAAGTAGACTAACCAATTTAGATCTCTGACTTCTAATAGACGATTGGATATAAGTTAAGGAACCTAAACCTACTGGATTCCTAAACTAGTTGTAAAGGAAGTAGCTAAATTTAATTTAATTAAAAATGCCTTATTGATGATTGAAGATAAATAAATGTGATAAAATGCTAGAGAACTTAAACAAAATTAAAATGAAGAATTAGGAAACTGAAAAGACTGTAGAGGTTCATTGAAAATAAACAGAAAATTGGCTTATAAATAGGGTTTGAGTAAACAAGAACATAAACAAAACACTGAGATGAAAATGAAAAGCTTGAAGATTATTGGTGTTGTTGAAATTTTTTCTTTGAATTTGTCTACATTGTGTTCAAGTTTTTATTGTTTTTTCCTTATTCTGTAGGAAAAGCTCCCTTTATCCATTTTTTTCGCTTGCTAACCGCTTCCTTATCTCATCCATATTTTCAATTAAGACCTCACTTCATCTCAACTTTCTTTTAATTTAATTAATCACCTTCACTTGAGTTTTAGTTTTATAGATCCTTGTGGGTTCTGTTAAAATATATTTTTAGTCCAAACGAGTTCATTTGAACTTTCTCTTAAAATTTTTGTAAATATCAAATGTTTGAATTATTTGAAATTAAATTGAATAATCCTCCTTGCTCATTTATCAAATAATATAAAAATAAACAATTCAAAATTTTAAATAATAGGTCAATAAAACCCCTTGAAAGCAATAAAATTTGAAAACATCCTATGAACACTTTTTTTTTTAGTAAATAGTATTAGATGGGAGGGTCAAATGAAATATTATTGATATAAAAGTTTCCCTTTCTCACTCCTTCCATCCCATTCCATTTTCTAGTTTTTATGTTCTATATTGACCTAAAAGAGTCAAATTCTCAATTATCAAGTCTCCACTAGTTCCTTTTCCATAATTCAGTTCAAAACACATATCCAATGCCTTTTAACACAGAATCAATGCCTATTGAATTTGAAAACTAAAACCTCTCCTTTTGCTTGCCCAAACAACAATAAAAGTACACAAAATAATAATAATAAACAACCAAAAAGCCTCCCCCCATCATTCCTTGTTTCCTCTTCTCTTCTCCTCCAATTTTGATTCCCTCTTCCTTTTACCAAATTTCAAAACCCTAAAATTTCCTCTACCCCCTCTCTTTCTTTCAGGCTTTATCACCATATTCTATACTATTATTGTACTCCTCTACTTATGTTGTCTGATCATGCTTTTGTTGTGCACAAATCAAAATCTTGAAAACAATATCTTCCCTTATAAGAAGAACCAGCATTTTATTAGGGTTTCTTTTTTCTTTACTCAATTGTATAATCTATCTGAATGATCTAAGCTTTTTTTTCTAATTGGGAAACAGTACAATGTCAGATGATATGTTGATACATTTCTCTTCTAATTCTTCCAATCAATCAGACCAGTCTTTGCCTACCAAGATTGCTAAACTTGAAGCTCGCATGGTCAGTAAGACCATTGCTACACCTCCCCAACCGCAGCAGCAGCAGCAACAGCAACAGCAACAGCAGCAGCAACAGCAACCGCAACCGCAGCAGCAGCAACTACAACAGCAACAGCAACCCATTTGGTCATCTGTCTCTTCTTCTGTGAAATTCGGGCACATTGAGGACTTGGTTGAACATATGAGTTCTAGTGATTCAGATGATGATGTAAGCTCCTTTTCCCTTCCTTCCTTATAGGGTTATTTATATCTGTCTGAGTAATTGGTGCGCTGTATCTTGCATTTAATTGATGATTTTCAATTGTTTGAATTTGAGCTTCTTTGTTATTTGATTGCGAACAATTGCACTTCTCCTTGGTGTTTCACATTGTGAATGAATCGAATTATTATGAACATTTGCTTGTAAACAACTTAAGGGATTTGTAATATTGCGATCTTCATAAATAACAAAAAAGTTGCTCTGCTTTTTTTCTGATCTTATATAATCTTATTAGTGAAGACCAAAGTTTCCTGATACTGTGTTTGGTAAACCTGAGTTGATTCACTGGAATTCCACGAAGGTTTGCAATATCTGACTCACATTTAAAAGAAACAGCGTATTGATATTCACATTAGGTTTTCTTTGTTGTTTGGTAAACCTGAGTTGGTTCACTTGGATATTCACATTATTTATTTATTTCTTATTATGAAGAACATTAGCGAACTAAAAGGAGTCTTTGTTCAGGCATAATGGCATAGATAGATCGGAATTTTGGCAGTTTGAACGGCAATGATTTTTCTATCTATAGGAAGTTTAGTTGATCAAATGGTTTTCATACATGGAACTGATGGGGCACGTGCATTTTCTATGTCTGCAGACAATTAGAGAGCTGATAAAGTTCCTGGATAAAATCTATTTGTTTCCTGCTATAATGAATATTAAAGAAATTAAGAGACTCTTTCATAGAATTCCAACAATTTCAAAGTTATGCCTAATTAAGGAATTGTGGCATGATGGAGCTAAAATTTGGTAGTGTCATATGCAACATTTGTATACATTTGCTTATGTATGGGAGTTTTGGTTGATCAGATGGTTTCTATGCATGGTAGGAACGGCCACATGCAATTTGTGTTTGTATACCACATTTGTGCAGGAAATGGTGCGCGTGCAATTTTTTTTTTACATCTATATGTGCATGTAGTTGGTTTTTTTTTTTGATTTGGGAAGTTAATTTATGAGTTTTATGAAATAAATGCTTGTATATTTTATCATGTTGGATATTGGCTATTATTGTTGGCTAACCTGGTAAGGTTTTTGGTTTAGAGATTTCTGGTTGATGGTGCCCATCATGTATTCAGTTTTCTTACTTATGTTTATCTTTTGTTTTGTGCTACCAGAATGGTGCGGAGTTTCTTATACAAGCAAATACTCAAAAGCGCCAGAGAATACAAGAAGATGATAACTCATCTATTTTGGAACATATTGAGGTAGATTGCTGATTGGTAATATGGTTGAAAATCTTAAACTACTGATGTTGAGTGGTTTAATCCATCTCTTTTACTTATTCTTTCTCCACAATTATCTTAACTCCCTTTTCTTTTTTTTTTCCCTCTTCATGGTTTTTGGATTTTTTCAACCTTTTTCTTCTATCTCTCAGTTCATTTTATGGTTGGCTTGTAAACCAGATATTAGTACCTTTACGTTGACTTCCATAATCTTAATAGTCTTGAGTTTTTGTTGTTGAACTGCTGTTTCTTCATATTTATTTATCATATGTTCTTTTATGTTTAATCTGATATCTTGCACACTAATGTTTGATTTTTGTTTTGTTGTTTTTTTTTTTAATTTTTTTAAAAGACGGCCCAGGCAGTAGCTGATGGAAGGCAAAAGACTGGTGAAACCATGGAGACCAAGACTAGCGTGGATTCAAATAGGAGAAAACAAGGGCGTGGTAGGGCTGTTTCAGGCAGAGGTCGTGGTTCTAGAGGCAGTGATCAGATAAAATCTCAAGTTTCTTCTGCAACGGCTATAGCTTCAAATGGTCACCTTGATAACTCATACCATAAGGTTTGCACTTCATGGCATATGATTAATAATTCATCATAATAAATTTATTTATCACAAGTGTTGGTTCCATTTCCATGTCAATTTTTTTTTCCTTGTCATTTTCAATATTGTAACAATTCAATAATGTTTGATACTGAACTAGAGGGGGGTTATCCTGTTCTATGAACTCAGTCCATTTGTGACACAACAAGAGAAATAGAGTAGATGATTAGGGTTGGAACAATAAAAAATAATTAGAGTTAACAACCTCTAAATTATTATTATAATTGAAATTAGAACAAATACAATAAATAAAACTCTCTGCAGGGCCCCTTATTTACACTGGGTTGGTTAAATCCTAAAGGAATAAGGAATACTAGTAAAAAAAAAAAAAAGAAAACTAAATAAGAAAACATAAAGCCTAAAGGAATAAGAAAATATAATCCTAATTTGAGAAGGAAAGCTGAATTCTAATCCTAAATTGAATAGGAATTGGATGCTCCTGCATCAATTTGGATACTTAATTTTGCTGTGCAAGGTGTCAATATATGCCTTCTTAAGTGCTACTATAAAAAAGAGAGACTAGGTAGCTTCTCATCTACTGATGGTGTATCAAAATGCTGCCACTGTATCATGTGGATTGTATTGATAGATGACCAAACTATATATGTATATATATATTTGGGGTGCAGGAGGCATATTTTTATTGTTCAATATGCTATGTTGCCTCTGTTGATAATATGCTGTATATCATAATATGTCCATTTAGCCTTCTTCATATCTATATCCATTTATGATGCCTTTGTTAGAAACTTGGAAAGAGTAATATCAGCACATATTGAGGTTTGCAGCAAAATGCTTTAGGCTGTTTGGCGAAATGATCTGTAGTTTTTAAGTTCTTCGTTACTATAGTATAGATTATAAATGACTTCCTACATTGCACGAACTACATGATCTAGGAAATGTCTTTTTTCAAGTTGCTGCCCTCATGAAACAGGTCCTGTTAGTGGTCTATCTATTTACTGTATTGGCCATCATCACATCTAGTGTCTTTCTTTTAATGTATTATAAATAGAATTATGAGATACATACTATCATACACACTCAAGCAGAGTGAAATTGAACTGGCTTCTTCGCATTTGGGCCGACTTAGTATTTCTATGGTTAATCTATGAATACTTAATTTGTTTCTTTATGGAGGTAATTATTGTTCCTGATGTAATTATTTTGGTTTTTGATTGTTATGAAATTAAATTTGTATTCTCAGCAAACTTTTTATTTTTCTTCAATTTTTGTAGTCTGCTTATGAGGGTGTGGGGCTTAAAGTGTATAGGATTCTTCTTTATAGGTAATTTTTTTAAAATGACAATGTGTCATCTATTCTATTGCAGGACAATAGGCATAAAGAGGTCTTGCGCAATGATGATCACACGTCAGTAGAGGTATCAGTCTCTAGTTAGTTTTTTTTTCTGAAAGTCTTTTACTTTTTTTTTTTTTTTTTGGTTTAAAGAGAAAGAACCATTGCAGTTTGTTAGGCTTTTAGATTTTTTCTTAAATTCTTTGCTTTACTCAAAGTACACTAGGTCTTGTAATTCTACAGCTCTAATCCTGTGTTCTGTCAACATGAATCAGGACGAAGTCAGTTCCCTACGTGCGAAAGTTGCAGCACTAGAGGAGGAACTCCATAAATGTCGTCAAGAGGCCTCTGATAATCACAATCTTTGCAACCAGTTGGAAAAGGTATACTTTTTCCCATTATTTTTGGCCTTTGGTTATCTGTGCTATATTTAAAGGATTCTGTTTTGTTTGGGCAGGAACTGAAGGAATTGAAGGATTATGAACAACAAATGAAGCCAAAGGTGTGCTTTCAAGGACCTGGCTTAGTTGCATAATTCAGCATAGAATGCAGTCATTACTAGTTAGTCTCAGTTGCTTCAAATCCTATAAGGAAGTTGACATGCCATAATGCAAATTATAATTTTCATAGTAAATGGAAGAGAGCTTTGCTATTCATGTGCATGCTTAATTTTCTTTTAGGAAAATCTTGTTGACAGGGAAGAATTTTCATTATTTGAAAGTGCTGGTAACTTGGTTTATATTTTGTGGCCGGTTCCAATTTATATTCACGTTTTGATGCAGAGAACAAAAATGATATCTGATCTGTTGATATCTGTCTCAAAAGCAGAGCGACAGGAAGCAAGGATGAAAGTTCGCCAAGATTCATTAAGACTTGGCAATGTGGGTGTCATCAGGTATGGCTGTTGATGCCCGTCTTGATAAATGTAATAGTGAAAAAAAAAAATAAATGAAAGTTTTCAAGGATAAAAGGAAGATAAAATGAAGAACGATGCAAGACAGCAGTTGATTGCCAAGAACTAGAAGAAATTAAGAACATGATCGTCCTAAGAGTGTATGACATTGTGAGAATCATCAGTTGGGTTTAAGTTACCTTTGTGGTTTATCTTCAAGTGGGAATATCATGCTTCTAGTCATATTTACACTAACCTTGGTACAATAAGCAATTAGGTTTACTTGATGCAATAGTGATTTCTCTTCTGAAACTATAATTCGTAAGATGGTAAAGAAAAATTGTTTAATTACCGTAGTTCAAACCAAAACTTGCATTCCGGAATACTGTTGAATGGGCATTCTCTTGCTCTCTTTTCTCTCATTATTTTTGTTGATTACTTGGTTGTTCATTTTCACTTATGTATGCAGAGCTGGAACTGTCATATCTGAGACTTGGGAGGATGGGCAAGTGCTAAAAGATTTAAATACACATCTTGTATGTCACAGTCAGATCTCCCTTTTTTATTGAATTAGTTATCTTTTTTCAGACCATATTTTTTCACCACAAATTTTATGACGTTTTGTATCTTGTAGTCTTATGAATTTGGAATTTGTTTTATTCTTATTGTTTAACACCATGGTGCATTTTAAGATGCATAAAAAATAAATGGGATAGTAAGGAAACTTGATGATAGATATGGTTTAAGTCTTTAGGTCTCAGATAATGACCTTAGTGAAAATTGTTCTGGATACAACAACCACCATAATCCTGAATTATCTTTGCTGTCATGCCAATATTATAATAGATAATTCAAAGCAGACTTTCTTATGTGTCCATATTTATTACAAACTTTCACTCATTGGATGATCTATTTTTGCTTCTTTCATAAAATTTCCTATTTAACTTTTTTGGTGTTTACATTCCATCTGCTTGTGGTTTATAGTTTTTCCACTGTATGTTTTATTATCAAGGAAATGTTTACATCTCTTGGGTCTTTCGAAGGTTTAAATACCTCATTTTCAGAAGGTTGCTGAAGCACTCAAAACTGCCAGTCTTCGAAACAAACTGCAACACTTTCTCATAATTGATGATACACTTCAATTTGAAAGACTTGCAGTTCCTGGCCTTTTATTGATCTGAGTTGCATATGTTGTCTTCAAACAATTTACTTTCTTAATTGCATGTCTGTATATATTTTCAATTAGTGAATGAGCCAGAATGTTACTAAATTTACTTATCCCATCTTCTATTATGTTTTTGTTACATAAAGTTCTTCTGCAGTAGAAACTACCATTTGTTTGAGGATTCTCCTTTATCTTTTCCCATTATTCAGTTTCATTTGAAATGAATTAAATTTAGGAGATTTGTCAATTGGACGGACTCTATTTGGTGTGACTGATGTAGGGACATTTGGAAAGGTGGTATGAGCAGAGATCAAGTATGATTCTTTTTTCTTACAAAATTGCTTGATTCTAAATCAAAGGAAACGTATGGGATCAAAAGACTCTAGGCATCCCAGCTAATATTTTTTACGCATACATTACACCTAAGATCATCCTAGGCTTTGACAAAGAGTTAAGAGTTGCATCTTGCACACTAAAATATTCAATTGAAAACTTAATAATATGATTCAACGTAAATCGTAACCTTATGGTACTTGGGACAACAAATGCAAAACTAAAATGGATTACTGGACTTGATAGGATTCTAATAATGATCTAAGTCATCTATAAACTTAATTAGTAAGATTACAACCTATAAAACTATTAAACTGTCCTTGCAGAATTGAGATCACTGAATGCCTGACCCGCTGCTATACGGTGAACAGAAACCTTCAAATGAAATTAATTCCTCAATGAAGTTCCTGCGTTACATGCATCAGTAATGTTTTTTTTTTTAATTTATTTTTTATTTTTTTGATTAATTTTTGTAGAGGCATCTATTGGAAACGAAAGAGGCTATTGAGCGGCAACGCAAATCATTGAAGAAACGACAATCTGGTAAAGCTTCTATCATGTAGTAATTTGTAATACTTATTTCTTTCAGTATTATTGTGGCAAACATCTTATGCTCTTTAGTCAGTTGGGCTTTACATGTGTGATTGATATTTTAGCTTGTGCCTTTGCCATGGATATCTGCTAGCAGATTTTATTGCCTTCCAACTACTTTTTCCATGCAATTCTTTTCTGAACAAAATAATGTGTTGCCCAAAGTTTCTATCTTTTTGGTATGCTTCCTAACGCTGGTGGCTGTTTGGTTAACTTTTTTAGTAGTCTCATTATCATGCTCATTCCTGGAGCTCTTGATGGTACATCTTATACCTTGGCATAGTTTGCAGCATTTTGAGTACAAATGGGAAATATTTTTCCTTGTATTTAACTGAGAATTTTGTTATTGGATAATTTTATTGGGGATTTTTATATATGTACGTCTACTTTCCATGGGTACTGTGATGTTTTTATTGGTATCACCTTTCATACTGATAAAAAGATGAATCATATTGCTAATGGTTGTTGTTCTTTCAATGTAGACAAGGGCGATGGAACAGATGCCGAATCAGCTGTGCAAGAAGAAGACTTTCTGATACAGGATGAGATTTTTAAATCTCGTCTTGCAAGCATTAAACGTGTAAGTTTAGTTACTATAATTGAATGCTCATTCTATTACATGATACATGTGATTCCAGCGAGGATTTTCAAAGGCCTATTGACCAAAAAATCTAAAATTTCAAAGTCAACTTTGTCATGTTCTTTTAATTTTGTCGCATTTAGCTTCATTTAAGAACTTAGTTACAATTTTATCCAAGTGGTCAAAATTTAATAGAAAAACGATCTTTTATTACTAGTCTTATTTGAAAAAAAAAATGTTTATTGTTCTTATTTTTCTTTTTCCCTTGCCACTTCTCTACTCTCTCTACTCCCCTATCTTCATTGTGTTTTTTCCCTTGCTTCCTCTCATTTTCAGTATAAGTTCATTTCTTGTCTCCCATTGTCCACGCACTCAGTTTTCCATTCCAAAACTATGCCATTACTACAAAGACATCATCCTTCTTACTGAAACTCGAGCAAACAATTTTCTTGGTATAGATATCCTTAATCCATCAAAGTGAATAACATGGGTAAACCCTTATTTATAAATTTGATTACATAATAATATATCTCATAATTTAACTCCTCCAGAACTTTAGGCTCGATTGACTTTCCATTTGTATGCTTCCATTTTATTAATGGCAATTGGAAACTATCAAGCAATTCAAAGGGATAAATTGTGGACACTGAGCAAACACATTGCTGCTGCCACTGCTGCTATCGGGATACTTATTGGGTTCATAGGGAGGGAATCTTAGGGTAGAGTGTAAAATGGAGGTTTGATAGGGAGGAGTTATAGAAGACTGCCATGAACAGCAGACCATGTGGAATGCTTGGAGAGAGAGAGATGGGGAAAGAGGATAAAAAAATATAATAAAGAGAGGAGAGAAGAGAACAAGGAAAAGATGTAAA
Source organism: Mallotus japonicus (assembly GCA_949634005.1). Classification (NCBI taxonomy): domain Eukaryota; kingdom Viridiplantae; phylum Streptophyta; class Magnoliopsida; order Malpighiales; family Euphorbiaceae; genus Mallotus; species Mallotus japonicus. The sequence goes on along the minus strand of CATIWK010012058.1, from coordinate 6,110 downwards.
AAAGGTAAAAATATAAAATTTTTTTGTATCCAGATAATTAAGTAAATACGATTTTATTTCATTTTTTTATTACTTGGATAAATTTCAACCTGGTTTTCATATTATGCTAAATTGACAAAGTTAAAAGGATATGTTGAATTGCGAATCTATGCATAGGTTTTGATTTATTTTTTTTGGTCATCAGGGCATTAAAGAACACTTGCATTTCCCTTTTTTTTTTTGGATAATTGTTTTTATAATAACTGCATCTCATTGTTGAGCTGCTGGTTTCTTTAGGAGGAAGAAATTATTTTGCGTGAGAGAGATCGGTATGAACTTGAAAAGGGACGGCTCATACGTGAAATGAAACGAATAAGGGATGAAGATGGTTCCCGTTTTAATAATTTCCAGATCTTGAATCACCGATATGCCCTATTAAACCTTCTTGGAAAAGGAGGCTTCAGCGAGGTTTACAAGGTCAGGACTTCGCAAGTCATACATCTTTTGCTGATTGATATATTAACAGCATCTTTTGAAAGTTGAAACCAAGGCTCTTAATGTTAATAGAAAAATTTTAGATTATGCTTTTGCCAATATTGGCAATTGTAAAAACATACCTTTTTGCAGTGATTTGAAGTAAGAAATTTCCAGCAGGCTTATGATTTGGTAGAGCATAGATACGTAGCTTGTAAGCTTCACGGATTGAATGCACAGTGGAGTGAGGATAAGAAGCAAAGTTACATAAGGCATGCGATACGGGAGTATAATATTCACAAGACATTGGTGCATAATCACATTGTTCGGCTTTGGGACATTTTTGAGATTGACCAGAATACATTCTGCACTGTCTTAGAGTACTGTAGCGGTATGATAATTCCTTGAACCTATTTTTGTTCTGTCAATAATTATATTCATTCATGTTAGTGAAGACCATTAAATTATGCAGTGGTTAGCTGGAAGGCATTTTGTATCCTTAACTGTTATAATTTTTTTAACATCATTCCTCATATGCTCTCAGGAAAAGATCTTGATGCTGTTCTTAAAGCAACACCTATATTGCCTGAGAGAGAAGCACGTATCATTATTGTTCAGATATTTCAAGGCCTCATATACCTGAATAAAAGATCACAGAGGATTATCCATTATGATCTGAAGCCTGGGAATGTTCTCTTCGATGAGTTTGGTATTGCTAAAGTTACTGATTTTGGTTTGAGCAAGATAGTGGAGAATGATATTGGATCACAGGGCATGGAACTTACTTCCCAAGGAGCTGGAACATATTGGTGAGTAATTGCTGTTTGTCGATTGTGATTCACCTGGATGTAAATGTTATATTGCTGTCTTGACATGAACATACTTTATTGGTTTATGCTTTTGCATTATATCTAAAATGATATTGTGTGTTTTCAAGCTTAATAAGTTACATGGGTAGCCTTATCTACACAAGTGTGTGCCAAATGCCATATCTTTTTCAAACTTTAAAGTGCTTTTATAAGAATATAGTATAGTGGGTTACAGATTTTGCTGCCATTTATTTTGCATATAGCCTCAATCATAATGGATTCATTTGAATGTATTAGAATGTTAGACTTTTAAGGCCTTATTTAGTTACAGGACATGTCTTCCATTTTGACACACCCACACCCACACCCACATACACCTGCACCCTCACCCGCACACTACAGTTGTCTGGAAAATGGGTGAATAAAATGACACATGAAATTCTTTTACGTAATCTCACCATTAGTCTGTCAGTTGACGTAACTTGTTTTCTTTGGTTCATTTATAAAAATGGTGCTGTTGTACTTTTTGTTTCTGTCTCGGGTTAATTCCACTGATTTTTTCCACAGATTTTATTTTATTTTATTTATTTATTTTTTATGCATGCAAGGCTCACACATGGAGCAGTGCAAATGGTAGGTTGATTCTTGATGTATTGTGCTATGTTGGACACGGGGAACAGTATATTGAGTTCTGTATAGTATACAAGTTTTATTCTATGCAGTTCAGCGCTTTTCTCTTTTTCTGCCTCATGTTGTATCATTTAGCTGTGAGGAAGCAGCAGGCTAATTCTGTTTCCTTCATGTAATTTTAGGTACCTTCCACCAGAATGCTTTGAGCTTAGCAAGACGCCTTTAATATCATCAAAGGTCAGCAGATTGCCATGCTCTAATATCTTTCAAGGAAATTAAAAGGAAAGAAATACCCTTGATTAAGGATACTCCCTGAATTTTTTGACCTAGTGCCTTTTGAATTGCTCGTCTTTCTTCATGTATCTTTTTCCACTTCTATTAAAATGCCTAAATGGTTGGATCTTGTTAATATACTGTTATTTGCGGAACTCTCATTGGTAATTGACATCATATTTTGCTCTTTTATTTGACTACTGCTGTGCTCTTTTCCTGGAGTCAGGTTGATGTCTGGTCAGCTGGTATTTTATTTTACCAGATGCTCTTTGGCAGGCGTCCTTTTGGGCATGACCAGACTCAAGAGCGTATCTTACGTGAAGACACAATTATAAAAGCTCGCAGGGTCGATTTTCCATCAAAGCCTTCTGTTTCCAATGAGGCAAAGGTAAGTTGCACCTTCAGTGTTGGAAGTTATCATTTCATGTCTAAATAATTGTTGTACACTGTACATTGTGTGTACCTTGGTGACATTGTACCAGCTGGTTGGGTACGGGTGCTATTGCATCCGAAACTTGAATTTTTGGTTTTTGATTGATAAAAACGGCATTCTTGAGGACCTTGCCCCTTGGGCAGATTGCTCTTTTGTGAGTGGAAAGATCACATATTCAAGTTGTGGAAAGATCAAATAAGAAAAGGAAAGCAGGAGGAAGGCATTTGCAGGGACGTTATTCACTGGGAATGCCCTTGTAGGATATGTACCATGAAATTACCTTCCTTAAGTGCCTGAGAACAAAACTGATCTTTTTCAGTATCATACAGAGAAAAGTTAGAAATAGATGGTGTTTTACGTGATTTACATTCCCTCATCTTCTGCTGTGCAGTATAGGATTTTCTGTAGTTACTATGCTCGAAGATTGTATGCTGAACAACTTTGCTAGTTTCTTGAGTGAAGCCGGACAAGTGAAACGGGAAATGTATTTTGTGTGATGTGATACGAGTTCTTGTTTCTCTACTATGTGATGAATCAAAGACATTTGAAACACTAATCTTCTCCATAAATTTATTTTTATTTTTATTTTTTTAATACTTGTTTTGACTGCATTAGGTATGTCTTTTATATGTAATGAAAATTCTAGTAGAATTTGCAGTTTCTCATGACAATTTTATGCTTTTGTTTGGTTCTTGGACAGGATTTTATTCGTCGATGTCTAACATATAACCAAAGCGAGAGACCAGATGTTCTAACCATTGCACAAGATCCGTACCTTACATATTCAAAGAAGTAATGTACATAGACAGATAAGAGGGGTTGCACTGGGCATCAGAGTGGACAGTATCCTTTGGTGAAACTTGAAAAGCAATTTATTGGGAGAGCAACTTTGAATTTTGTATAGGTTGTAAAGGTTTTGTAAATTTTTGCCTGGTTAGTTTTTCAGGCCAACAGCTTAGTGCCGCGCTGCTCTTTTTTGGTTAAAGTTATCTCTCTCTCTCTCTCTCTCTCTCTCTTTCCTCCGTTACTACTATATGTTGTTACAAACAGGTGCTTATATCTTTTGATAAAAGGAAAAAAAAAAATGACCTGTACAAGGAATTTCTGTTAACTCAGGAAACGGAGAAGGGAAGTTAGTGCTTTGAGTATATACATATTTAATTTACCTTCAAAAAATTATGAGATTATGTTGGCCAGCATAACAGGAACTGGTGATTTTAGTGTTGAAACTATCCTGTGTAACAAGAATTGGGGAATGTAATTGCCTAACTATAGATGTGGCATGACATGCATGAGGATCCACGATTAAATGACCATTCGAGAAAATTAACCCTGGTTCGTACAAAATTGATGTTCACTTTGCTGATGATCTGAGTTATATAGATTCCACATAAAATGTGTATTATTTTCTATTATATAAAGATGATTTGTTAAAAAAAAAAAATTAGTGTGATAAAATAGAAGTTTTATGAAATTTAAACACTTTTTATATTCATTTAGTTAATTATCTATTATTGTCATATGTAAGGCATTTGTATGTGACTTGCACAAAAAATGGAGCTACTATTACGAAGAGAAGCTCTAAATAATTTAAGAATTGACCATAATCATTTAGCTAGTAATCTAGCTACTAATACCATATACATGATATGTACAAAAGTGACAAAAAAATAAAGCTATCCTAAAATGTGTCATGTTGTGTCCTACACGTGTTTTAGCCGTGTTATTTCCATGTCCTAAAAATAATAAAATAATAGGACGTGTTTAGCCGTGTTGGACATTTGTCGGGCCGTATTGGGCACGTGTAGATGTTCAAAAAGTATCAGACACGGATATTTCACCCTATTTGAAGTGTGCGGAATCTATTTTCCATTGATGCATATTTTGTCTTTTAGTTTGAGTTGGACTTTTACATACTTTGGAAGTCAGCATATAAAAGAAAAAAGGTTTGTTTCAAAAAAAAAAAAAAGAAAAAAAAAGGGAAAAAAAAAGATGAAGCAAAAAAACCAAAGTAAACTTCATCCATAAACAATAGGTCCGGTGAAGTGTCAGCCGCACATAGTTTATCCAAATTTCACACACTAAGCTCGCTTCTTATGGCATCATCTCTTTCACCCACTTTCACCGTTCCATGCACAAAACTTCACAATTCAATGTTAAATGTGGTCACTAAGAATCCAAGCTTCAATGTGGTCACTAAATGTCAATCTCAAGAACCATCATCAGAGGCAAGTCCGCCAGCAAAAATTACAAAACTTGACATAGGTTCACCTATTGTTGTTGTTGAAGCACCCAAAATGATCAAGACTGCGGCATCTGTACCGTGCCTCAGGGTTAATGCTGGCTTAGTCAAGCCTGGTGATGTAGGAAGGTGCAATTTCCAATTCTCCTCCCTATCTTGACAGTTGGTTTAGTGCATAAATTTTTATACAGTTCATGCATATTAATTTGTCATTGATTTATACATGTTCAGAATCGTGTCAAGAAAGCCAAAGGATGTCTGGGCAGTTCGTCTCAGCATTGGCACCTATCTCATTGATGGCAAATATTTCAAGCCTTTGGAGCTTGGCCAATGATTGGAAGTTTGGTATATAGGTTCGATTCGAACTTGGAAGATCATTACATCATCATTATTATTATTATTATGGGGCTATTAATAATAGTTAAAGATCTTAAAGATCTAAGCATGTTTGTATTTTGACATCATTTATTTTATTTTATTTGAGTATGAGCAATCATTACTGCATATACTTGAGTGGTTTTCCTGAGTTCAGAAGCACTGCATATACTTTGGATAGTTTTTACATTTTTACTCGGTAATACTATTAAAAATATATGATGTAATGTTATAACAATATGGACATTTCATAGTAAAATTATTTATTAAGTAATATATCATTCAACTAATTAAAATAAATTTACAAAAAATGAAAATAAAATGTATTTTTTAATTTTATAAGGAATAAAATGAAATAATTTTTAAAGTAAATTTATAATATTTTTAAAAGTATCTAAGTAGTTATATTGATGTTAACTCACTTATAAAAACATTTTTATTAGTGAATATGGTGTGTTATATTAAAATGTTATTATAAAATAATGACAATATTAGCTGATATGGTATTAAAGTGTTAAAAAATGAAACTACCTAACATGTATGTATTTCTATAATTGCAGTATATAAATAAAATGAAATAGAAAGGAGTGTTTGAAAAATGATTGTCTATTTTGGGTGTATCTGACACAGTGAGTGTGTGTGTACAACAATATTACAATATTTTATCTCTTAGTTCGGCCTATGTATGTTTCAGCTAGACGTTCTATGTCAATTCTCTCCACCTAAAAAAAGCTCGACCTTGAGTTATCTAGAATATCTGGATGTAGAGATTCATCAAATAAGTGAAAGGGATAAATATCAACCATATTGAATGTCTTGAAAATTTTACGTTAGCCGACAAGTCAATAACATATGCATAATCTCTTTCAGAATCTTGTAAAGATCATACTTCTTA
>CATIWK010012047.1:0-43546 GCA_949634005.1 Mallotus japonicus | reverse complement strand
GGCTATATATATACTGTATTTTATCGATGTGTGTTGTGATACTCGGTTGGGCCATTAGTGCAGTTTGGGGGCCCAACCTGAGATTGTGAAGCACTGTGAGATATTTTGAAGTGTAATTTCCTTACAGGTTGGCCCTACTTTGTAGGGGGGTGTCCGTTTTACAGAGGAGATTCCGCCGAATTTTTGGTAGATTTCTCGTAAAATGTGACACCGAGTCTAGTTTAGTAGAGTCGTCTTTTTAATCAGTCTTTTCTGTAGAATTCTAGAATATTAGGAGTTTTATTTTAATTCTATTTTATTCTTTTTTTGACTGCACCTCCCTTAGAGTCTTCGGGTCGAGGTCGAGCACTGCTTCCCAGAGGAGCGCACTCAAACTGTAACTTCATAATTGAATTGTATGTAGGTTTTCATTTTTTTTTAAAGTATAAATATGTTGAGCATGCAAATATTGGATCTTTATTTAATTATTTAATTGTTATTTTAATTCATTTTACTTAATTACTGTAATTTTTCCTGCTTAGATATATTTTATTATTTTTAAATAAATAACGGTAAAACGGGCTACCTGATGGATTTCATCAGGACCGTGTGCGCACCTGTAGGATTGAGAGTGAGAGTTTATATAAAAAAAAAAAAGAAGAGAGGATTAAGCTCGGTTGATGCTGTGCTCTCGGGCTATTAGTTAAGGTTCATACTACTGGGGCTGGTAACTCGGTTGATGCTGTACTCTCAGGACCGCCAGTAGTATTTGGATTAAGTGAAATGACTGCGGCTGTAACTCGGTTGATGCTGTGCTCTCGGAACGACATTCTTTGGATTAAGAGAGTCGAAAGACTTCTAGAAATTAATGGTTTAGGGTTCTACCTGGTTTTCAAATTAAACTGTTTTGTTACATATTATTATATGTTTCAAAAAAGATTTAATTATAAAATATAAAACTTTGTATTTTCACAAATTATAATTATTTTAAAGAGGTTTTCAAACTGCATACATTTCTTTTATTAACTTACTCAGTGAGGTCTGATTCCCCTCAATTTTTTTTCAGGATCTCGGGGATCTTCTGTTAGTCGACCTACTTTACGCCGGAGTACTTCTTCACCGGCTATTCTATGTAGGTTAATATAATGTATCATCATATTGTACTTGTATTCTAGAACACTGCAGTAGACATAATTTAAATGTGATGTACCTTTATATTATTTATGATAAAAGTTATATAACGATGAATATTATTTTAATGATTATGGGATTTGTGTTTTAATTGATAAAGGTGTTATTCATTTCACTTTAAGTATTTTATTTATTTTATTGTTCAGTATTTAATGCTTTATTTCGCGAAAATTTTTTAAGGCTTACTATGGGTTTCTGATACTTTAAGTATTCCCATTCCCTAGTGCCGGTCATGAACCTATAGGTTCGGGTCGTGACATTATTAATAATAAATTATTTTAAATTAAATGTGTATAATAAATTTTATATAATTTATATTAGAAATAATATTTAATATTGTAATTAGTAATTTAACAATTATAAAACATATACTCATATTTTCAAAAAATTCTATAATAGTGAGAAAAAATATTTTAAAGCTTATTTTTTAAATGGTCTATAATAATTTTTAATAATATATAAACTAAAACATTAATTATTATTTATTAGTATAATTTTTTAAATAAATTATATAACTAAAAAAATATTATAACTTATGTAAAATTACATTCAAAATAAACTAAAATTTGATATCATTTAATATAATAACAACAACCATCAAAATTTTATTAAATGTTTCATATTTTTATCAGTTATTACCTATCGAGTATTTGCAACAACTATCAATTGCTTTTTTTCTTTTTTTATTAATAGAGTGTTTGATTTAGTAACAATTAATAAAATTTTACCAAACCTATTTGTAACAACTATCGTCTATCAGTTATTAATTTTTTTATTAAGAGGGTGTTTGATTTAGTAAAATTAATAAATTTTTATCAAATAATTTGTATTTATGAGCCATCAATTATCATACACTTACGATAACTATCAACTATAACTGTTCTAAACAATTAAATTAAACAAATTCTAAGTTAAATAGATACTAAACAATTTACATTTATTAGCGATAACTCATTAACAAAAATTATGAATTGCTATAAATAACTAAACCAAACACACACTAAATTCTTTGATTATTTGAGTTTTAATTGATAACCTAACCTCGTAGCATTCGCATTGGCACTCGTCATCTTTATTTGCACTATAATGGGCTACTGGGCATTGTTCTGTTTGTTGGGCTAGCTCCAAAAAGTTGTTTTTGTATTATTTCAGCAAAAAAAAAAAATTATTTTGACGGTATCATGAATCATTTGACTAGTGCATTTAATTCCATTAATGTTGAAATTCTCTCTTTTTTTCTTCATCATAATAAATTTACAAGTGAATTTTTCTATCATTTGTTATTCATTTCATCTAATTACATCATATTATATGCGAATGATTTAAAATATACTATTTTTATTCAATGAAAAAAATTATTTAGCAATCACTACTGATGCCCAATTATGAATAATAATTTAATATTTTTTTATTATTTATACAAATAGGATAAGAGAGATTAAGTTGGGTGTTAGTTTTTCATTTTAAGTGCATTTCGAAATTACAAATTGAAATTAGAGGACTTGCTTGGAATTTGAGGTTTTCAACAGTATTTTAAATTTTTTTAGTATTTTAAATATTATTTGACAAATATATATTTCAAATTTTTTTAAAAAACGTAATTTAAAAGTAAATAAAATTTGATATTTTTTGGGCCCCAGGCTCAACTGCAAATGATATCTAAATATTTGGTTTTTAGAAAATATGAGGACTTATTTGTACTAAAATAAAGATTAGGGAGGTGGATGACTTTTGCCAAGAAGGTTGAGCCCAATTTTTTTTAGCTCATGGTTATGTCATGTTTGATGGCTGAACCCGGAATTAGATATGCAAACAAATATGGATCTTTAAAAAAAAAAAAGACCCGACCCAAGTCAACAGTCTCACTCTTTCGGTCTTTCTATTCTTCTGCCTCTTCTTCCTTGTGGAGCATGTTCTAAAACCCTAACTGCACCACGCAAACCCCTTTTTCTTCTTCTTTTGTCCTCTGTCTCTCTCTCAAACCTGCAATCATGTACGGAGGAGGTGAGTTCAAAGCTTCTCAGTTTATACTATTCTCTCAAACACAATTCTCGAACCTGTAACTAGTTAATTAGTTCTAATTTTGTTTTCATCTCGTTTATGGTGTAATTTAATTATAATTTTTGGTTTCTGTTTCAAATTTGCAGATGAAGTATCAGCTATAGTAATTGACCTTGGTTCCCACACTTGCAAAGCTGGTTATGCTGGTGAAGATGCACCAAAAGCCGTTTTTCCCTCTGTTAGTCCTTTTTTTCACCTTTATTTGACCTGCATTGTCAATTTTGTTTGTGATTTTTCCTTTTTGGCACTTGATTAACTTAGGATTTTGATTTTCTTTGACGTAAACAACCCTAATTAGGTTTTGCCAACTTCAAATATATATATACACACACACTCTCTTAATTGTTGATTGAGCTGTCAGTTGCATGTAAAATTTGAACTATTTTCTGTTGTTATCTTTTAAGAAATGTAATTGGAATCAATTTATTGGATTTTGCTTTTTACTAATAAGAGCAATAGGAAAGTAATCAAGGCTTTTCGTGTGGATTTTTAAATGCTTATGGCTGACTTGTTAGGTTGTTGGAGCAATTGACCAAATGGAAATTGATGACATTGCTAATAGTGAGAAGAACCCCTCTGCGGATTCTAAGAGTAACAATGCCAATGAAAAAGCCAAGGCAAAACGCAAGCTATATGTAGGATCTCAAGCAGTAGGATTTCGTCGGGATCATATGGAGGTTAGTTTTTGTAATATTTACTGTCTTTATACACATAATTTTCGGTGTTTTACTTTGGTGTTTTGTTGTTTTACCAGGTGTTGTCGCCCATAAAGGATGGAGTTGTTGTTGACTGGGAGATTGTTGATAACATTTGGGACCATGCTTTTAGGTATTGGCTAATTTTTGAGATTCTAAGTGTTTCTTTTTTCCCTAATTTCTTTTGAGTAATTTGATCTAATGAAATGTTACTGCCTTTAGGGAGTGTCTACTAGTTGATCCTAAAGAGCATCCAATGTTGCTTGCAGAACCTTCGTTTAACACTCAACAGCAGAGAGAAAAGTAATTTGTCATTTCTGCTTTTTTTGTTTTCCGCTGTAACTGCCACAAATTATTACATTGGTGGTGATTTGCGATGGTTGTTATACTTGGAGGATTGACTTGATATGTTGCTCTTTGATGCGCATGCACTACAAATTAGTATAGTTAAATCAATTCAATCAAGTTTGTTTTACTGGAAGTAACAAATCTTTTCAAAAGAAAATTATATTAGCATGACTTCTTGACAAAAGAAACACTATGTGCTTAAACATTTTTTTTTATTAATTTGAAATTCAAATACTTTACTATCTTTGTTCTTTACTAATAAGATGGAAATATAATAAATTTTGTTTTATCTTGGTGTGTTAAGTCATATTGGTTTCGTACTTGCTCATAACGGTTGTCTTGCTTATCTCTGACAGGACTGCAGAGCTTATGTTTGAAAAGTATAATGTTCCAGCGTTATTTTTGGCCAAAAATGCTGTATGCCCTTACTACATATATGTCCTTGACATGTAGTTTTAAAACATTATTCGACATCATTTTACTTAATTTTCTTCTCATGTATTTACCTTATAGTAAGATGTCATGGCCTTTATTTAACATGATTAAAATATTTCTCAATGTCAGGTTCTCACATCTTTCGCTTCAGGGCGTCCTACCTCATTAGTTGTTGATAGGTAGGATATATGCTACCTATTGTTATTACTTATTATTTTTTATGTTCTCTAGCCTTTTGACTGTCTTATGCTATGTAGCACGGAAACGGAAACGGGGAAATGGGGAAACGTGAAACAGATACGGTGAAACCCCATTTCTTAAAATATAGGAAACAGAGACGTGGGGAAAATGTGTAAATATTAAAAGTATAGGGGTATATAAATAAATATTAAAAATATACGAATATATATAAATATGAATTTTATATATAAATCTTGAAAAATTTTATCTATTCTGTAAAGTAATAGTATAATTATAGAAATTATTTTGTTTAGTGAAGAAAAATATAAAATCATTTTTTAATTTGTTTCCTTTTTTATTTAGGAAAATACTAGAGAAATATATTTTTCAAATTGGAAACGCGTTTCCAAGTAGGAAACGTATTTCCTAATTTTTCATATTTGCGGAAATGGCCCGGAAACGTTTCCGAGGAGTTTCAAACGCGGAAACGTTTTCGAGGAGTTTCAAACGCGGAAACGCCTATTCGTAGAAGTTTCCGTGCATCATAGGTCTTATGCTTAGATTGCCGTTATTTTTTTTTTAATTGTTTTAAAATTCTAATTACTTTTGAAGTAGCCATGCTGTACTTTATCTTTACATCTTATCTATGGACAAAACTTTTTCCATTTCATGAACATTGCAGAAAGTATACTTGCAGTCAGTTGTTGCATTTCATATGCAAATAACGAGAATTAGTGTCTATTTTCACTCTTTTTTCTTTATTTCTCATTTATTTGAGAAAATTTTGTTTAGAAATGAAACAAATAGAAGGAACATAAAGTATTAAAGCATGCCAAAATAAACAAAGGCAATGGTGAAATATGAAACTCTGACAAAATTGTCATCGGTGATATCAATTTGCTCAGATGATTGAAAGGTCAATGTTGGATAAGTTTGGCAGATAGAAATTTATGGAGGGAAAAAGTTCTATATGTTAAGAGAATTATGTAAGTTTGTGGTTGAATTCGAATATGAAAAGTAGTGCTGTTCTAATGGATGAAATCTGCAATTTATTGCAGGGTTTTAAATCTGGTTGTTATGGGAAGGAAAAGTGGAAAAGAAAAGAAAAATGTTATAATTTTCATACCTAGATTTTGTTAGGTGGCCGAAGGTCATGTAGCATGACAACTATAGTGGAATTCAGTCACATGATCCAAAAGAACTTTGTTGTTTGAAATGCTTTCTAATGTTATGAATGAACTCCATCAAAAGATAATGCATTAGAAGCCTTCATTGGTTCAAAGTAATTGTGATGTTCAAGTATTTGATCTTCTAATCCTTACAGGACTGAGATTTCTGAGCAATTAGTCAACAGTTGATGACTTTATAATAAGTTGAACATGTCTGGACTCCATCTGAGATACAAAACTACTGTCCAGCCCATCCCAGTATAGCTGAAAGTTACATAAAGAACCCTGAATCATAAATTATACAACACTGAACCAGCAATAATTTGCTTAAATAAGCACAGTTCTGAGATTAACTGCACACTATGAAGTAGTAAGTATCGCAGGTAAGACCTATGTGAAATTCACATCGTTGTCCAGCTTAAGCTTTCAAACTTTTTTTCTTGAGTACTGAGTTGTCCATGTAAGGCGTTCTATAGCTTCTACGGTAATCAAGTGTCTGCTCAAAATTATGGCTAGCAGCTATAATAATTAATATTTTGATGTTCTTAAGATGAATATTAAAAAATTTAAAACTTTGAATTTTAGATTTGGCAACTGGAACCATCAAAATAATAATTAATATTTTGATGTTCTTAAGATGAATATTAAAAAATTTAAAACTTTGAATTTTAGATTTGGAAACTGGAACCATTTTATTTTCAATAAGATTGTCTTGTGCCTTTGTTTTACTTGCATCCTATTTCTATGTATGTGCTAGTTCCGGTTAAATGGTAAGTAACTTTGGTAAATTGGTACTTTTTCAGTGGTGGAGGATCAACTACAGTTGCTCCAGTACATGATGGTTATGTCCTTCAAAAGGTATTTCTCTTTTTAGGGCCAAGTGTGACAATTTTGACCTGCCAAACCATTGTAATCTGGATATAGAATTTATGCTCAAGTTTGCAAAACAAATAAACTCAATTTATCACTTGCTATTTTTATTGTTTTTTTATTTATTAAGTTATACTGTAAGAAATTTCTTTAATCTCAACATTTTGTTCAAGTTTTCTTGAGATTGTTGGGAAGTTGCATCAGACACTAGTCAGATTACTATATTTAGGGGATTTTGACTTTTTTCCTTAGTAATTTGGCCGGAATTCATGAACTTTTTAATCCTTTTCTTAATGAACCAAGGATTTGTTACTGTTTTGGAATTTAGAATTTGCCATATGCAAGGCTTTATAACCTTCAATTAATTTATCCTGTGCTCTTATTTATCATGTTAGACTATTGCACGTCATTTCTTGGCATACTATCATTCAATATGGATTTATCATAGCTTTAATATTAATGCACAAACATGATTTGTCCTTAATACGCATAGAGAGAATATCATTGATTTTCTTTTCATTGAATTTGCCAAGAAGAAAAAAATGATGAAAGAGCCTTTTTGATCTTTTAAGAACTTTTCAACCATGTCCCCTTTCTCTTCTCATAAGCAAGTTGTGAATAATTTTTCCTTCGTGGTCATGGTCATGGTGCTGCAGAAATGGGAATTGTAACCATTACGCAATACTTGTGAGTTGTGACCATTGCTTGTATGCATATTCTTTCTTGACTAGCAAATTTTTTGTAAAACACATATATGATATGAACAATAGATGACTACATATAAATACATGCAATAAGTACTCACACTTGATGGCTATGTATACAAATAACGAATAATATTGTCCCAGAATGCTGATATTTTTGCTACCTTTCTAGAAATCAAAATAAAATTTTGAAAAAATTGCTACGCAGAAAGAGCCAGCTTAAGGGGTATGAAAATGTAATGGCTGTAATGAATGACATATGATGGTAATAACCATTATGGTGATTTTCAAAACAGATTATGCATTATGAATTTTTTATTTTATGTTGTTTCCTAAATATTTGGAGTCCTTGTGCTTTTTCATTAACTACTCGGAGAATTTCTTGCACAATAAAACATTTTGGTTAAATTTGTGTCCTTCGTATAGTTTCAAGGTCTAAAATACATATTCATCTGCCCTCAGACAGACTGACAGCATTTTGCCTTTTTCTTTCCACATTTCCTCTGATAATAGGCAGTCGCTTCTTCTCCTATAGGAGGAGAATTTCTCACCGATTGCTTGATGAAAAGCTTGGAGAGCAAAGGTATCACTGTAAGTGACTTGTTTATTCATTATTAATTTAAAAGGAAAGTTAATTTGGCATGACTTGTGTGATTATCTTTACTTTGTATCTTTAGTATAAACTTTGATTTGACTTTGCAGATAAAACCCAGGTACTCTTTCAGGAGAAAGGAAATCCGGCCAGGCGATTTTCAGGTACTGCAAACTGTTGCTCACAGCTGATTGGGTTGACACGATTTAAGTACAAAAATACACATGTGCATATACATATGGAAAGAGGGATTGAGATGTATCTTGTACAGAATACAGATTTGGCAGTTGTCGTAGACTATGATTTCCTATCTCTTTGCTTTCATATTTGATGAGGAACAAATGTGTATTCTTTTTTTTCTTTTTTGTGTGTGTTATGGTTGGCAAAGGTTAGAAAACTGGGGACTTCTAGTCATAGTTCAATTAGGATTTCCTCTTGCTTTGCTTTCATATCTGATGAGGAACAAATATGTTTAATTTTTTCTTGTGTTTTATGGTTGGCAAAGGCTTGAAAGCTGGGGACTTTTGGTCATAGTTCTATTAGGATTTTCTATTGCTTTGCTTTCATATTTCATGTCGAACAAGTATGTTTGATATTTTCTTGTGTTTTATGGTTGGCAAAGGCTAGAATTTAGGGACTTTTAGACTTCATGAAAAAAGGGGGGACTAGGTCTGGTGCATTTGAAGTGGTAGGGATTTGGTGGGAAAGCTGCAGATAAATCTGAAGAAGCTGCTTCTGGTATTCCTGGACTGCTGAAAAATTGGGCTTTGTAAGGTGTATTTGATAGGTTAATTTGATTATAGATTCTAGGAAAAGCATGTCGTTTTTGTGGCCGGCAATTTTATTAGCTGTAGAGAGTTTTTGGAAATGACAGGGAGAGGCACATGTGGGCTGTCATGGGAACTGTAATTGTAAACTGGGACGACTGCTTTTGGAGTTTTAAATATTGTTGTATATTTGTAAAATAAATCATTGTTCTGCAGCTGTTATAATTTGGAAGTTCTTAAGTGGCATCCAAAACTGTCCCATTATATATTTAGTTTGCTTGTATATATTGCTATTTGATCCAAAGAAAGCAGCTCATTTGCAATTTTGACTTTGGATATACATGCCTCTAAAAAATTTCATCCAGTGACCTTTCATAATTGCTGGTGCTATAGTTCATGGATATGACTCATACTATAATTGGAGTGTAGCTTCATAATTTCCTGGGTTTCATTCAAATTGGGAGAATTTCATTCCTCTCAATATGCTTAATGTGTTCTGAATGGGCTAGAGTGAATTATGAGATGAATCATTTACTGACTTTATTCTGAAGATATTAATTCGTCCCTTCTTTTCTCAGGTGACATGACCATCAACTTTCTCCCTCATTTTGTATTCTGATCCAAGTTCCACTGATTTGCAAGAAAATCATTTGTTGTTCTGGCATCCGTCCACTTTTGACACTTTGCCATTTGTTTTTCTGAACTTGCAGACAGTGGATGTTGATTTTCCTAATACAACTGAAAGCTACAAACTCTATTCCCAGGTCTGTGATTGATCCCACATTTTTTCTCCTTGTGGAGGTGACATCTATTTTCCTTTTGCATCTGTTGAATTTTCTCTTTGGAAACAGAGGGTAATTGCAAGCGATATCAAGGAATGCGTGTGTCGAGCGCCAGATACACCCTATGATGGTTTGTTTCTTTCCATTTTTGCATTTTTCTATGTTTGCTTGTGGTTTTTGTCTACTGAGATTATTTAATTTTTTTTTTCCTGCTGCTTTCCATTTTTGCATTTTTTCGTGTTTGCTTGTGGGTTTTGTCCATTGAGATTATTTGATTTTTTTTTTTTCAAAACTTGTTAGGTTTGAATCATATTTTTGTTGTAGTCAGTCTGTTGTGTATCTTTGGTCTTTGTCGCTAATCATTTCAATCTTGTTTTTTATTTAGATTAAATACGTTATATGGTTGTTTTGGTTGCAGTCATTGTTGTTAGTACATTTAAGATTTATGAAAAACTTTATGTACACAACCTCACTATCTTCTTTTCATCCGCTTTTTCTTGTATAAATGCAGAAAGCGCATACTCAAATATTCCAATGACTCCATATGAGCTTCCTGATGGCCAGTAAGTCTTGCAAATTTGTGTCTCCCAGTTTGGATACTGGTTAAGAGGCTTTTTGGTTTGCATTTCTATGTGATAATTACTAGTTGTGCATCTGATATTGGATTTGCAAATGCAAAACAGGACAATTGAAATTGGCGCTGATAGATTCAAAATTCCAGATATTATATTCAATCCATCTTTGGCTCAGGTGTGCACATGAACGTTAAAGATGGCATTCTATCATATTCTGTCCATTCCAAACCATTACTCAGTTTAATTGGATAAATGTGTAGATTTCTCTATCTTTGTTGAAGTAATGACACTTCTTGCTTACCTAGACTGATTGAGGTATTCCTGTAACGGTCACCAATTTTCACATTGGAAAGCGCATACTATATAATCATTTGTTTTTTTTTTGGAAAATTTCAAGAAACAAAGCATACATAACACAATTAAGGTCTCTCTTTATCTCTGCAGTGCCCCTCAATGACTTTTTTTTTTAAATTCATTTTGCAAGTTTGTCACATGCAACAAACTTGCATCATATTTGGTTTTTTATGTTTTAATACACTTTGCATGTCTATTGTGGCAATGTCATTTGCATTCACATTCTTGTGTCTAATGTGTCACATGTGACAAACTTGCATCATATTTGCTCCCTTTTGAAAAAGGAGTTTGGTGAATTATTTTCCATCCTATGTTTTTGTCAAAGGGATTCTCATTTTATTTACTTTGTTTTTCTCATTATTTAGTTGTATTCTTGATAATATCTGCTCAGTGTCTGGTATTTCAGTTGCCAAGCTGTTTCTCACTAATATGTTCTCTCTTCTATCTTCTGTCTGACCATCAGACAATTCCTGGTATGGAGAATTTTGCGGAGATTGCTCCTAATGTTCGTGGTTTGCCACAAATGGTAAATGCATGGTCTTTTTATATGGTTGTAAATATTTAGATTTTAAATATTTAGCATCTTTGTCATGGCGTACTTCTTTCTTTATATTTTCAGGTCATAGAGAGCATTAATAAGTGCGATGTGGATATTCGGAGAGAACTGTTTAGTAGTATTCTGGTAAGTCAATGTAATAGTTAACCTTTTCTTTTCTATTTGGATGCACTAGATGGTCACATTCTTAAATGGATAACATGCGTTGATAACTCTTGCATGGATGTTTGGTCACAGTGGCAAAACAAGCTTTGGTAGAAGAAGATATTACTAATTTGCTAGGAATCAAAGTCCTTTTTCTTGTATTGAAGATAACCTCATTTATTATTTTCCCCCTAAAGTTAAGGCAGAGTTGAGGAGAGATATATGGCCTGCCATGTAAAACTCATATACAGATACCATGTGTAATTGTGGATGCAGTGATTAGAATTTTTTTTTTTATTAATGTTTTTGGAAGATGTACTGAAAACTGACCATCATAAACATTATAATCATTCTGGGAATAAAGAATGTAACAAGTTTTTTGAAGTGCGCTCATTTTTGAGAATGATTGGTGTCTGGGAATTCTTTTGTACTTTTCTTTCCACCTCTTTTTATTGGGTGTATCTGGGAGTGGTGAGGAATGGGTCAGGTGCCTTTTTTAAAATTTTTTGGGTCTTGCAGCAAGTTTTTCCTAGACAACTATAGTTTTTTCTGCCTCTAGGTTGATTTATGAGGAAATCACCCTTTCAAAGTTTCATAGTATATCAAGTTTTCTTTTGATTTTGCTTTTGGATATCATTATCAAGTATGCTGGTATATGGTATACACATTTATACATCTACTTCAATATAAAAGCTCAATACCCATCAAGCCAAAGTTGGGGCTAAGATCATTGACCCAATTTCTCCCTCTCAATTTCATTACATCTATAGTACAAGGTTCATGGTTAAGAATCTTAACTTTGTTGTTTCTCTCCTTGTATCATTTTGAGTTGATTTTGTCCTTTTGTTTTCTTTCAATATAGCTTGCTGGTGGCACGGCATCAATGCAACAGTTGAAGGAACGTTTGGAGAAAGATTTGCTTGAGGTGATATTTTGCCTTAACCTTTATTTGTTTACTACTTGTTTAAATCTTTCATGTATTTGGGAATTAAATCTTCACGTTTTGTTCCATGTGCTTTATTTTTTTTTTGAATCAAATTTCGTTCCATGAGCTTATGCACTCATGGAAAACACATTATTGATGTTACATGTTACATGCCTATAATTGTCAGTGATTCTGTAGTTTTTGGCTTTATATTGCCAATTCCATAACAAGCTGCCCTGATTTACGTGCCAGGACACACTTGATTCTGATATCCCTTGGGAATAAATGTCTATAACCAAAGATCAAATTCCACGTCTATTTTTGAAATAACTAATGATATAATTTATGGTAATACATAAATTTGCACTGGCAAGTAGATGCTATTTCTACTAAAAAATTCAAGCTATTCGGATTTAAAACTATCACAAAAAATTTGGATTCCTTATATTTTAATCAAGAAATCCTTTCCCAAAAATTACATTCTTTTCCTAATTTCTGATCTTTGCAAATCCGCCCTTCTTGTGTTTTTTGTTTCAACTTCAAAGCTAAATCTCATCAGTTGCATGGAATAATTAATTTACTATTCCTGTCTCTCACTCTGGGATTGTGTGTGACCCTTAGCTGTACTCTATGTTAGGCAGTCTCCCAAAATGAATTATTTAGAATTGGAGAAAAAAATTGCACATAAATTGTTTTTGGTTTTCACTTGGACTGAGGATGAAAAGGTTATTCATTCTACAGTCTGTCTGTTTGGCTTAAATTGGTTTAATGCCATCAAAATAAATGAGAATAAATTTAAGATACATGTCTGATTCAATGAAATGGCCGTTTATTGATGTGCAGGAGTCTCCTCAAGCTGCTAGAGTGAAAGTGCTGGCAAGTGGAAATACAACAGAAAGGAGATTCAGGTTTGATTTGAGTGCCTCTCTCTCTACATGGTGTTATTTTCCAATATTCTGATTGCTGTTGCAATGTGGTTTATTATGTGGACTTTGACAAGCGGAAATTGATAAGCCATACACCAAAGTATCTTGTTTTAGTCACAAGACCACCTGAAAAATGTTGCTCTAGGTATATTTTGGGTTACATTTTCTGAAAAAAAAAAAAAAATCAGATACAAGCTAATATGCACTTGATTAGTGATTAATTAAATATGTTTGATTTTATGGGCTGGTCTTCTGTTGTCATATGGCTTGATTAGTGATCAAACCTTGGGAGTTTATCAATTGGTTCTCATATATGCTTGAACCCATTGATGATTTGTTATCATATGCTCTTGTTGGATACTGTCCATGATGTTGGGTTCTTCATGAGGGCCATGAGGCTACTCAAGCATGCGAATCTTTTCCTATGAACTTGTGTGCGTGAAAATGGTGACAAAACCAATGGGCAATAATTTAATTTCCTTTTTTGGGAAGCATCTCTTGAGTTTTACTTGCCATCATAATGCTCCAGTTGATAAAGTCCTTTTCCTCTCCACACACACTGCCTCTTTCCTTTTGATTTCTGTAGCCTTTTTCTTTGTTCTTTCGAGTTTAATCCAATTAGTTGTTTTTTCTGATGGTGCTGCAACTACTTGAGCAGTGTATGGATAGGTGGGAGTATATTAGCATCTCTTGGTTCATTCCAGCAGATGTGGTTCTCTAAGTCCGAGTAAGTACCATCTTTTGAGTTTTTTATTATCCAAAGTGCTGTGGGATTGCTTTTCAAGTTTGCTCTTCTTGACAGAATTCTAACAATTTCTTAAATCTATATTTCAAAATTATGCTAATAGAATCATATCAAGCAAATTTTTTTCCCACTGTATATTAAAATTGGTGTACTTTGACAGGTATGAAGAGCACGGAGCTTCTTATGTACAAAGAAAATGCCCTTAATTCCTTTTTTTACGAAGGAAAGATATGGATGCAAAGATTGTACCTGCATATATTGACGGATAAGCTATGATTGTGGAAAAAGCTGTCAAAAGAAATAGCCTCTTTCAAGCTTCCATCTGTCATTTTAGGTTTCAAAAAGTAATATTTGTGCCAGAACACTGATCTTTTAGGGCTAATATTTATATATAGCTTCTGATCCAATTTACTGCATCTAGACCCAGCATAAAGCTGTCACCTTAGGTATCAACTTAGATTACTCTTTTCTGTTTTGTAGTCGTTGCTAATTCTTCGACACTGTTGCAGTTGCTGCCCATTTTACTGTGTGGACCAGCAGAAAACTGTTTGGACTATATTGTTGAAACCATTAACATTATTCTTAAAGCTGTTGGATTGGATGATGATGGTCTTCTTCATGCATGTGAACAAAAACTTGGGGCTTTCTTAGGAATTTAAATCATTTAGAAAATAATCTAACGGCAACACAATGTACCAAATTAAACTACCTAATGACTAATCTTCAATATTATTAAATTGAATATGGAAACTTGTCAGCAACTGCGTCGATGAGTGTGCATTCGTATGGTAAGTCTTGTTGATAAAAAAGAATATGGAAATTTGACTTTAGTTGCAGCATCCCTCTCATGGTCCTACTGTGAGATTAAGATGAATTGGTCCAAAGGGACAATATTCAACCAGAGTATTATAATGTCCTTACATTAAAAATTCTCATATTTATAATGATCCAATGTAAATGAGATATTTACCTTTTTTTTTTAAATTTTTTTTTCAAAAAAATATGTAATGGTGGTTTAGATTTGTTTCTGAAAAATAAAATTTCTGCATAACATATTATTTTGAAAATATTTATCATAAATTTTTCTATTATTTGGTTACATGAAAAATCAGTAAAAAAAAAATTACTTTTAATGGGAGTAAATTTTTTAATTTTGACACACTTAAAATATTTAAACTAATCAAAATTTTCATAGTTTTAATTATTATTTAAAATTTAATTAGTATACATCCAAATAATTTTCATTTAATGTTTTTCACAGTTTTTTTAACTATTACTTTAAACTGAATATATATATATTTTGAATACACATAATTAATAATAAATGATAGCAAGAAAGTTCAAGTTTTCCCCATCAGAAATTGGCACAATATATGAATTTGTCACTTTGTTTTCTATACTTTCAATTTTTTAAGATTAACATCTTAATTTGTTTATAATTTATTATATAAACACTTATACTTGCATGAATATATCACTTTGTCCTAATACCTATACAAATTTATATTTTGTCATTATGTGTATACGGACGTGTCATCTCATATATCTTGTCATTTTTCATGTCTTATCAGCGGTGTATATACAGATGTTTATGTAATAGACTATAAATAATTTGAGGGGTCAATTTGTAAAACTAAAAGTACCTAGGATAAAATGGTAAATTTTTGCAAATACAATGGCTGCGAATGTGATTTCCGTCACCAATAATTTCCTCAGAAAAACTACAGTAACTTGAGTGTCCTGGGTCTTGACTTGAAAGTCGTCGTGGAGAGGAACCTTCCTCGACCTTTCACTTGACAGTCGTTTTTTCTGCCATCTCTGCTACGCCATTGCCTTCCATACTGACTTCTCAATTCTTTCACTGTATGTCTATCCTTTGGAGACCAAAAAAAAAAAAAAAGGGCAAGTCCTCGACTCTGATAATAAGCACCATCCTCCTTTCATCAACAACCACCCTTCTCTTATCTTCTGGTTTTTTTGATCCATATTTGCTGTTTTGATCAATTTGATATATACCCAGATAAGAGAAAGAGTGGGAGAATGGATTCTAATAATCAGTCGCCTCCTATTCAAGTGGTCATAATCTCTTTTCCAACTCCAGATAATCCTTCTTTAGGCAAAACCATCACTGCTTTTGCTATCACTGATGATGGTGACTATCCACAATCTCAACAAACCCAAGTACAAGAACCCTCTGTAACCCAAACCCATCAAGACTTTCAACTTCCAGTTCAATCTCCACTACCACCACCACAAAACTCCCAAATTCAATCCTCGTTATCAGGTGGTCTCTTTTTTAGTACACCAAGAAAGTTTTTGTTCTTTCTGTGCATCTCTCTTTTTGCGGTTATTGTGTATAGGTCTTTGTTTTCAAGGACCCTTCAAGAGTTGAATGCTCCTGATGATGATAAGGATGAAAAGACCAAGACTTTTATCTTTCCATTGTATCATAAATTTGGTATCCGTGAGATTTCTCCGAGTGATATTAAGCATAAATTGGTTAGGTTTGTTAATAAGGAGAGTTTGGGGGCATCAGTTCATGATGATGTGATTGTTCCTACTAAACAATATATGTTGGCTTCTCCAAAAGCTGTTGCTGCTGTGGATTCATCTTCCATTTTTCCTGTTAGAGGCAATGTCTATCCTGATGGGTATGTGTTAAATTTATTTAATCAATGATTCTTCAGTTTTGGATATGCAGCAATTGGAGGAGAAAGCAAACTTTAACTCCATTTAGACATGGGAAGGTGCAAATTTTAGAGGACTTGAAAAAGTTCACTTTATCGGACCCATTATAGCTTTAACTTTGGAATGGATTGTCTAATAAACATGGATTTAATTTTAACAATTACCCTTTTTGGCTTTTTAGGGTGCTTTTTTAAGAGCCAGTAGTTGCAAAATATACTCAATGATTATCGATATTTCATGATGGTATCTAGTCATGGAATCCAACTTTATATAGCATTTTGTCAATTTTGTTTCCATTAGCTTTGCAGCAGGCAATATTTTGATATGTGCTTTCTATTGTATTGTAAGGAAGGAAATTAAAGTTCTGCTATTTCTTTTCCGCTTTGAAACCTCCTCAGACTTTTCCCCTCAACTTATTCAATGGGTGGTTGTTTGTACTAAGTACTGGTTGAACTCTTTTGAGATATTTTTTGGTGCAAAATTAGCGCTTGTATTCCAGATTGCTTAGTTCTGTGTGATGTATGGTTTGGAAAAGAAAGAGGGGGGTTGGGGGGGCGGCAGATTTTTTTTTTTTTTTTTTTTTTTGTGGGTGCGGGGGAGTAAGATTCTTAGTTCCAACTCATCTGTTCGTTTTATTTTTCATGTGGAATATGTGAATGATCAATTTCAAGCAGGGGTGTTAGAGAACTTTCTTAGGTGGTTCATGGTGGAAGAGCATATTTTCTTGAGTTCCTGCACAATCTTGGAATTAGTTTCTTATTTCTGCTATTCTAGCTTCTCTCTCTCTCTCTCTAACGCTCAAAGATATAACCCTTTCTTTCCTTTTTTTTTTCTTTAGCATTTTTTTTTTTTGCCCCTTAAAAGAAGCATCATTACAGATTGTCTGACCTATAAACTTTATGGGGGAGTGATTTTACATTCTCATGTGGGTTAGCGTGCATGAGTGTTGGAATTTGTCAATAAAATGGTCTAATTGGTGCTATCACCTTTAGATGCATTAAAATTCTCATTGTTACTGATGCTATAAAAAAATTTCTGTTTCTTTTATGCAGATTGTATTTCACGTACATACTTGTTGGGAGTCCTCCAAGACCTTATTATCTGGATATTGATACTGCAAGTGATTTAACATGGATTCAATGTGATGCTCCTTGCACTAGCTGTGCGAAGGTAACACACTATCTCCTAATTGTTATTGGTCCCTGAGCTAGTTGATTAAAGATGAGACACATAGGCAGCTATTTCCTTTGCAACCTTACGTGCATCCTGTTACTTTGCTTTCAATCTGTATCTGAATTTGCTATTTTAAAATGAGTTTAAGAAGCTCTATCTTTCAAAGACACATATACACTGACTTTTCAAAAAATGCACTGCTGTTTTTCTCACCCATTCAACGTAATATACGTACTTGAGAATAATTTGCTCTCTTAGATGTTTACTGACTATAATTTAAACATCAAATTTCAAAGTTGTATTAAATTTATTGAGATTATTATTAATGACTATTCTATATGGTTGATGTAGGGAGCCAATGCTTTATATAAGCCAAGAAAAGACAATATTGTACCAACAAAGGACTCATTATGTCTAGAACTTCAAAGAAATCAAAAGGCAGGGTATTGTGAAACATGCCAACAATGTGACTATGAAATTGAATATGCAGATCATAGCTCATCAATGGGAGTTCTTGCGAGAGATGAACTTTACCTACGTATGGCAAATGGATCTTCAACTAAGTTAAAATTCAATTTTGGGTATATTTTCTTTGCTCACTGATTTTCAGTTGTTGTATCTATTTAATTTGATACAAAGTGTTTACATGTTCATGCATATTTCTCTAAAAGGTGTGCGTATGATCAACAAGGCTTACTTTTAAACACCCTAGTGAAGACAGATGGGATCCTCGGACTAAGCAAAGCTAAAGTCAGTTTACCTTCTCAATTGGCAAGCCAGGGTATTATAAACAATGTGGTAGGTCATTGCCTAACAAATGATGCATTTGGTGGAGGTTACATGTTTTTAGGTGATGATTTTGTACCACATTGGGGCATGGCATGGGTTCCCATGCTCGACAGTCCATCCATGTGAGTATATGTGTGTAAAGATTTTACTTTAGATAAATTATGATTTTGTACTCCAGAATCATGTTTTCCTTCACTTGATAGATGATGGTTAATGGCAGAAAATGCTATCATGGATCAGTTGGGAATAGTAACCATTTTGGTTATATATTCCATCATGTTTGGTTGAAATTTCCTTAAAACATTTTGTTGCAAATCAATTTTGGTTGCTCAAACTTCTCATTGACTTTTTTTTTTTTTTTTTGATGCCTCATTGTGAACTGCTGGGTGAGATGAAGGGGAGAGGAAAAAATTCTTTACTTCTTGTTTTATGTGAAATGATTAGATTAGATGCAGTGCGCTAAGATGTGCAATTTTAGTTCCAATCTATGTGCATATATGCAAAGTCCCTGCAGTTGCAGGATTTAGGAAGGTAATAATGGTGTCTCCTTCCTGCTTATACTCTCCCAATGCCCTCTCTCTATAATGCCTCCTATTCTTTACCTTTTTGTGTGTTCCTGTTTGATTTTATAAACCAGCTGGGAAGTCTTCTATAAATTTGTTCGGCTCACTTTGACATTTTTCTTAATTTTTGATACCTTTTCTTTCTCAGAGAATCATATCAGACGGAAATTATGAAGTTGAAATATGGAAGTGGCCCTCTGAGTTTAGATGGACATGAGAGAAGAGTAAGACGAATTGTGTTTGATAGTGGCAGTTCTTATACATACTTCACAAAAGAAGCATACTCTGAATTGATTGCTTCTGTAAGTAATTTCATCACCCCTGGTGTCACCAATTGATTCTTTCAAATTATGATCACTGATTGTATTGATTACTATGCATTGATATATAGCTTAAAGGGGTATCTGGAGAGGCACTTGTCCTAGATGAATCAGATCCAACATTGCCCTTCTGTTGGCGAGCCAAATTCTCGATCAGGTATAACAGAGGATTACTAAAGATATTCCTTAAAAGAAAATGTATATGATAGGACCATTACAGATAATTTTCACCAAATCTTCTCTTAGACAAGATAACAGTGACTCTTTAGATGATTTCTTTAAGTGTGCCGCAGGAATGATTATTTTGATGGTACTTCTAAAAGCCCAAGGGAAGATAGGTTCCTCGTATAGCACAATGTTTACTTAAAAAAGTTATAATGCATATATAGTTATCTGTACTTACAGATCAAATAAAGAGTCATCTGGTTAGTGCTTTTTAATCAGCAACCATGTGTGTGCAGATCTGTTGCAGATGTGAGGCAGCACTTCAAGACTTTAACCCTTCAATTCGGAAGCAAATGGTGGATTATTTCCACCAAGTATCGTATTCCTCCAGAAGGCTATTTAGTCATCAGTGTAAGGTTTTTCTTACTCCAAAGCACAGTTTACCTATATGTAGAGGATGGTCTCCATTTTGGCTGAAGGCCATTGCATAATGTGATCACTGGTGACTGTTGTGCAGGATAAAGGCAACGTGTGCTTGGGTATTCTTGATGGTAGCAATGTGCATGATGGATCCACAATTATACTTGGAGGTATGTTTGACTAAAAGAAACTTTAGAACCTCAGTTTGATCCTTTCCGTGCGTTGAATTCTCTCTCTCAAGTATGAACACAGGCGATGACATCCTTTACAGCCTAAATTGAGGTTAAATAAGCTGCGTAGTTCATTTACAAACATAAAGTGCCTGATGCCTAGATCCATATAGCTATTTATTAATTTTCGAAGTTTTGATTATTTTGACATTCTATACAGCTTTTTTTTCGTGGTTTGATTTATTATTTAAAATTTTCATTCTGATAATCTGACTCTTTGCAGATATATCATTGCGAGGGAAATTGGTCATATATGACAACGTGAACAAGAAGATTGGGTGGACACCATCAGATTGTGTCAAACCTACAACATCCAGCGGCCTGCCATTCTTCGAGGGATAGACCATTTTGATTAGTCATAAACTACAAACTAGATACATATTGTTGTACATTACTAGACCAGTTTTGGCATACTATAAACTTTCTTTAGATGTTTGTACAGTATTACTCCAGTTTTGCATATCTAAACATTTTGGAGAAAATAAAAAAAAAACAAAAATTATATAGATACATAGCTACAATATTTCATTATTTTCAAAGTTTTCCATGATGGATCTATTAAATTCATTGATGGGATTTTTCCAATAACAAGTCGTGCTAATTATCAATTGAGAATCTTAGTCGCCAGTATGAATCCACTGTCCCAAGCAAGAAATTTTCTATGTAAAAATGAATAATTCACCATGGTGTCGCTATGCATAAAAATGTTACATCCTCATGTTAGCAGCAGGTTCTTTCAGATTAGTGTTAGTCATCCCCTTTATCTGCCAATGCTTTTGTATACAGCAACCTTTTTTTCCCAGGAAAAGGCAAAACTAAACCAAACAGAATTGTATGATCAAAAAACCAGATAAGGCATTAGCACAGCACAATACATAAACTGGTGATATGTTTCAAGAGACTAAGGGAGGGAAAAGGATTATCCTAGTGGAAAAAAAAACACTTGGCAACTTTTGTAAGGTATAACATAAACTAGTAAGATGATTGAACTTTGAACTGACAAGAAAAGAAAGAGATGGAAAAGAATTCCTAATTACAACATTCAAATCTAGCTAGACATCATGACCTGATCACTTGATTGTAGTGCTTGGGTAGCAAAGAATCTCACATCAACATCCGGGTCCTCACTCAGCTCAACCAGACATGGACGAATTGTCTTCTCCACCACCTGCAAGGTGCACAAAACAGTGGCAGTTGTACTAATCAGCTTGGAAAGTATAGGAGAAGAAAATTAGGAATGTTCCAGTACAGTCCTATTCAAAGATTCTGAATCTTAGCCACCCACATCATGACATTCAAATATACAAACATCTAGTCTCACCATCGAGTCTACATTCTCATAATTATTTAAAACACCAAAACATGGTAAACTCAGTATTATGCTAGAGAAACCTAAACTTGCATCATCACATACTAACGCCATAATTGAAATCTTCAGGACCGAAAACCACACCATTTCCAGGCATAAATGTTAAATAAGTTGAGAGGAGTACTAACCGAATGATCAACTATGGGGATAAGTGACTGTAACACCTTTGCGACATTGAATTTGATGTTGGGTACCCTGTAAGATGCTTATATCAGCTCCACAGCCCAGCTAATGACAAAGAATTACTTCACATAATCAAGCTATTTTACCTATCTTTTGATGCAGTGATGACAACAGGAAGAAGTGTGGCACAAGTAATCTCTGACCCCATGACAGGAGCAAGTAGAGATATCGCATGTAGGATGGTCATTCGATACAGATAATGTGGGTTATTAATCATTTCCAAAACCTGTCAACAGTTTACAAAGTAGTTAAGAAGCAATATATTAGACCAAAAATAATGATAAAAGAAAACAAAAAAGCAATAATAATTAAATTCTACAGAAGGTGGCAAGCAGAACCTTTCCAATCATCTCTATTCCTCATCTTTAATTAGGGCTATAATCGAGCTGAGTAGAGCTTTGAGGAACTCTCTAACTTGAGCTCAGGCCAAGTTTTAATGAACTCAAACTCAATCAAAATAAACAAGCTCAAGCTCATTCAAGCTGAGTTCAACTTAATAATAAATTTTAACTTTTTATTTTATAAAACTTAAATTACTAATTTTTAAATTTATATTAATTAAATATTATACTGCATGACTATTACTGTTTAAGTAAAATGATTTAAATAATTATAATATATAAATAAAATTATATTTAATTAACTTACAAAATATAAATATATAAAAAAAAATTTATAAATGATATTTAAAAAAATTATATTAATTATAATAGCATTTTATTACATAATATAATGAATTAAGTAAATATAAATATTGACTTCATCCTAGTGGTTAAGGATTAGTATAACATTTGTTAGGTTATAAGTTCAAATACTATCATCCACACAAAATATGTAGTTTTTTTAGTTTTAAAGTCTAACCTTAATTAGGCTTGCGCTTCAGCTAAAGTCGAGTAATTTGAAACTCGAACTCCGCTTGCCAAGCGATTTGAGTAAGGGCAATTCCATTTACTGGAGGCAACCACTCTCCATTATCAATTCAAGCAATACAGGATTTGTATCCTGCAACTGATTGAATAGCAGTCACGGTAACCTTAGGAGGCGTTTGGTTTAGTTGGTGGAATAGAGCTGATAGCTGTTTAGTTCCTATCAGCTACAAAATACTGTTTGGTTAATTTTTTTAAAAAAGACAGTTGATAATTGTTGGGACACCTATTAGTTACGGTTCATATCAGCTCCAATTTGGAGCTTTTTATGAACAGCTCCCATATTTCCAAATAAAACTATTTAATTAGTCTTATCTATTTAAATGTAATTACTTACCTATCCTTATCTCTTTAAATTAAACTAATAGCTATATTTTTATATGTTAAATTTTCCCTTCTTATTCTTTACTTGATTCTTTACACTTCTTTTTTGAAAATATGCAAATACAATATATATATATATATATGCACACATATTTAAATGTATTTAAAAAATATTAAATTTATATTATTATTACATAATTTTATTGTATTTAAGCATATTATTTTTAACATTTAAACATTATAAATGTGAAATATTTATTAAAATTAATATGTACAATGAAATACAATTGAACATATAAATAAATAAATAATAATGGATGTATTGTAAAAAATTAATTAATATCTATAATAGTCATTAAACACATAAACATCAACAGCTGTAAATGATTCTACCAAACACTTAATGTTAATCAGCTACCAGCTACCAATAACAGCTTAGCCAAACAGGTTATTTTCTTTTACCTAAAAAAAAAATAAAATAATCAGAAGCTAAAACAGCATGATACAGTCAAACAAACCTGAGGAACTATGTGCTGCATTGCCCAGTTTGGGCCAAATTCTTCTGCAAGGCGCTTCACATTATTAGCGGCGGCATCACGAATTGAATAAACCTACAATTTAGCCAATACAGACAGTGAAGCACAAAAAAAAACATGAAGAAACTAACTAACTACTGTGTTTTGCAATACTATGCCTGATGAAGTTGATAGAAATTGCTCAAACAACGGCAAAAACATGCTCTAGGGAGGGGTTGATAAAGAAAAGTCATGAAGCTTCACCAACCTTATCTTTTAACCATTGCATGCATAAAGCACCAAGCTTATCATCAAAAAATCCTACACCCAACTGACTAGCCAATAGGGGTATGTATTCTATTATTGCAAGTCGGACCCTCCAGTGTCTATCCTCTGCAAGCTCTACAATTGCTGGCAACAGGGATTGGGAGAGCAAATCGATTCCAATTACCTGGATTGAAATTCATATGACAAGTCAGCTCTATAATTAAAGCAGCACAAACAGATTAACAGGTAATGGCTACAAAAAGAACTATTAGTAGGAATTGCAGCCCTAGCCTTGAACTTTCATTTTATCATATGGTTGATCCCTAATTCAGCCTCTACACCTCCTATGTGAGCAAAGGAACTTATATAATACATCGGTAATAAAAAATTCAAAATCAGAATAAGCTAGACTCACATACAGCTAATTTCCAAATCCATGGAATTTATATACAATTTCAGAAAATTCGGTATCCAAGTGCCAATATCTAAAAATATTCTTTCAACAAAACGTGTACGTCCTCTAAAGACTCACAATGTCATTGGATATCAACCCCTGAACTCATGCAAAATTAAAAATGAGCTTACAATATGACATTAATCCCATTGACGCAATGCTTCAATCAAAGAGCAAACATACAAGAAATGGGGATTTTTTAAAAAATTAAAATTAGTCCAGTAGCTATTAAGATTCAAGAAACAAAATTTATATCAAATCTTTCCAACACGTGATTTAATTACTGGATAACAAGGAGAAATTTTTTGTTTACCAAAATAGGAATGCAAGGACTGAAAACCATCAAATTTGAGAGCAGAAAACCAGAATACTGTTCAATATCCATGTCAGGAATTAAAACTACATATCCAAGAGTGGTTTGCTTTCTCAACCTGTCGATGCTGTGCATTACAACTATTTAAAAGAAGTACAAAGAGATGCAAATGCATTCACAGAGGTTTCTTAACAAAGGAAAAAAGAAAAAAATAAATTCAATAATTTGGACAAACCTGATTGACTTGATCAAGCTTGCTAATGATATTAAGACGGACATCAGGAAATTCATCTTTCAAAAGAGAAAGAAAAATGGGCAGAAGTTGCTCTATTGTTGCATCCTGCAGATATCGACGTTATCTGAGTTACATTCAAAGACAAACAAAAATTCTCTTTGAGGAACAAAAAATTTGTATTGCAATAAACAGTGACACCAAAGACAATGTAAGTCAATCTAAAGCACCATCAAATAGAGTTTTTCTTTCTCTAGGATGTATTTTGTAACCAAGAAGACCAAAAAAAATTTATCTGCAGGTACACTGACTATCATGGCAATATAAAGAAATGTATAGATTTCAGCACAAAACCTGGCAGTGGCCAATAGTATTAGATATTGAGAATCTTAAAAGTCAACACAAACTACCATGGAAATAAAACTGCTCTAACATTGTCTTGCAAGAACACATGATAACAGTATCCTAATTTTTAAAACACATGATAACAGTATCCTAATTTTTAAATCTCAAATGGATAAGCAGTTAATACATGAAATAAAAAAGAGGAAGTGAAATACAAACATCAAACTGTAGAAGAAGTATACTGCATGCCAAAGAAAAATAAGCGCAAAACCAGTGCAAGGAAACATAACTTCAACTCTATAATGCATCAGAGCTAAAATAAGATCACATGACATTAATTCAATTCAGATTTACAGAGCTGCCAGAAATAATCATCACATTACATATGTCTCATGGTTTGAGACAAACAGTTTGTTTCTTTTGTGGCAGTGCAACTCACATTTACAACCATACTTTCCTTCGAGTTGAAATAACAATACAATTACAGAGAAAGTATGCGAACCTTTCCCAAAACTGGTGCCATTCCCATTATAACTGAAGCTAAAGCTGAACGAACATGTTGGGATGAATCTGTGGACAACTCCTGCATTGAGTAAACTTAATAAGGTTAAATATTAATAAAGATGCTAACCTGACCGTATCAAAATTGGATCATGACAGCTTAATTAGACATGAAAATTGCTAAGAATAGGCAACCATTTCATAAGCATGAATACCTTCACACAAGGTAGAATCCGCTGGATTGCAAGTTCTGGATTCAAAATTCGACAAAACTTAGTTACTTTGCCAGCAGCAGCTATGCGTACTTCAGCTTCATTATCACAAAGTAGCCGAACATATGCAGGAACAAGATCCGACCTAAAATATATAATCAAAACCAGCAAACACAATAAGTACTTTTGCCAATCATAGAAGACAATAAGACGTTGCAGAAAACCATAATCTACTGATCACATTTCTAGTTGATTATGTACCAAAGCGAGACAAAATATACAGCACATAAGCAATTACCTGGTAGGCTCAGAACCAACAGCTTCACATAGCTCATACAATTGGTTTGCAACCATGTAACGGACACGCCAAGACTTATCCTGGTCAGATGAAAGTTTACATAATGAATTATTGTCAAATTCCAAGTGATTTTGCAATTAGCAATCCTCATCTGCACATTATACATCTAGCACCCAATACATATGTGTGTGTGTAACGAGAGTCCACCAAAACTTTTGCACTGAATTCAACTCAGTGAGAGAAATGAAGAATAGCCATAAATTAAAATGAAGCACTCTATGAAAAAAAGAGAGAGAAAAACAAAGCTAAAACATAATATACCTGTGAGAAATTGACTATGACAGGGAGAATATGTGCCACACAATCTTCGGGTTCCAACAACTTGCCTAGCGCTGCACAACCCTCAACCGCCAGTAACCGAACGGAATCTTGATCTGAAATGAAGATAAATCTAAGATTCATTCATACATTCACCATATGGTAAATAATTAATGCACCCATATCAGATATGCTTAGAATAAACCCAAAAGAGGCTTCAAGTATATCTATCATTAGAAAAAATAAAAAAAGGAGAGAGAGAGAGAGAGATTGGAATATGCTTATACTTTTCAGTTAAAATACAAACATTAGAGGAAAAAACTAAAACAATCACATAAAAACGCACAATTATAAAATAATCAACCGCAACCAAACACAAACTGCAGGTAGCTACTTCATGCAGACCACTAACAAAATTCTTGAAATATAAAGACAACAAAACTCATTTAAGAAAATGTTTCTGATAAATGTTGACAAGTAAAATTTATCATCTTTCTGAGCACAATAAGAAAGTAGCATGAATCCTAGCCTGGTAAAATTATTGCAAACAAAGGAATAGGAGTTTTTTTTGGACTGCAGGCAGAATAATACTACAGATATTGAAGCAAATGTCAATCTATTTGCTCAATAGAAAGGCATATTTTATTTAAAATTATAGAGAAGTGTTCTGGAATAAGCAAAGTGTCAGATGTAGCTTGTCCTTTTCTAAGTAAAATTGTGTGCCCATCTTTTTTTAACAAACAAAATACAAAAAGGTGTATGCATATGCAGCATATAAATATGACAGTGATAAATTTTGAGGGGAAAAGATGCAAGTAGGTAATGAAATACCATCTTGGGTCAAATCCTCAAATATGGACATGATATCAGTCTTCAAATGGGCAGGCTCAACGGTTGCAGCAAATTTTCCAAGGTTTGTTGCAGCAGATCTCCGAACCATGGGCATGTCATCTTGACATAGCTGACTGTATATTGTTCGAAGTTCAGTTTTCATTGTCTCAGGGGCACTTGGATATGCAATATGAAACAAACCACATGACGAAACTCGAGCAGTAAACCATTCACCAGCTGCTAGTCTCTGTACAGTGTAAATTATAAGTGGAAGTGAAGAAAAGAAAAACGCTGCAATAAAAATAGACAGATGAAAAATCATACAGCATTTGACCCAAGAAATGCACCAAACAAAATGGTATGTGATACCTTCACTAGTGGTATAAAATACTCAACCAAGTCCTGCTCCCTCATCTGCGCCCCAATTCTACATAAAGACTCCACTGCTTTGTCTCTCACACAGGTTTCCTCAACAGTGCACAAAGTCTCCAGTGGTGGAAGCAAAACATTGGCATGTTCCACACCACCAACATAAGGAATAAAGACCCCCAGTTCTTCTGCCATTGCAAGAAGCACTTCGTCATCATCATCGTTATTCTCACTTAAGAAAGGAATCAATTCCTTCCGTGTCCTCTCCTCCCCAAGTGCGCGTGCAATTGTAGACAGCCTTCTTATTGAGTTCAAACGAAGTTGAATGTCCTCATTTTTGAGCTCATCAATTAGAACAGCAATTGGGTATAAAGGCTCATCAATTGTTGCCATATTACCTCTTTAACTCCAGCAACTAGAAACATGGAAACAAAGTTCTTAAAATCAATGCAAGACTAGGGAAATAAATCAATGTTAAATATGCATGACACATGCAATAAAAATTAAGTTCAGTAATCTCCTAAGCATTTTTATGTTTGAACAAAGCAACTCTAACTAGACTTGATACAACTACTCAGCTAAGTTGGATTTATTTAAGGGCTTAACTAGGGTTAAAAAAGAAAAAGGAAAAGAAATAACTTAGACAACTTTTATAATTACATCCATCTTTATAACTTCATCAGCAAATTTGGGTTAGTAATATTATTGTATCCATGTCAGTCCTGTATCCGGAAAAGCCATTAACTAGATAGGTAACATGGATGATGACAAAGTACTGTGAGTTCATCCAATGTTGAAAAGCAAGTAACACCATAGGGGCATCCACGTTCTAAAGCATATTTAATCAGAAAAATCATATGAGTCAATGCCGCATAAAATTTTCATTGGTCAAACCTTCCATGCTTTTGGAGGTATAGAGCATGCATAATATAAAATCTCTCTTTCAGCATAGTAAATTAGTCCCATCTCATGGCTCTTAACTAGCATCAAAATTTAACAAACCAACAGTGTGTAAAGACACAATAAAATTTCAATTATAAACCGAAGTATTTAACCCAGATTTATAAAACTCAAAAAAAAATTGTATACCAGCAGAAATGGCACCAAGAATCATGATTATTTTTTCCCCAAAACTGAGGAACTTGAACACATCCAATGTACTTTTGAAAAATTTAAAATAAAAATTAGAGCACCGTCCTCTCACATTCAATTGAACCCACATTTTTCAAGAAAATGAAAGAAAAAAAGATGCAAGATTTCTAAATGCCACCAGACCAGACTACATCTTCCATTATGTTAGTTTTAAGCCCAAAACAAAACAAGAAAGAAAAGAACAAAGGCAGCAATTAACTATCACTAATCACAAACAACCCCCAAACTTAAACAAGATTAAAGATCTTAACACAATTAAAAAAAACAACAGTAACATGATAAAATGAATTCTGTAGAAATGAAATACCGAAAAAATCGAAAAAAATTAAAAAAAAAAATGGGACGCTGTCAGGGTAAGATCTGAAATTATATAGAAATGGATCAGAAGAAAATACCTTAGAGAAATGGAGTTCGATCTGCGAACACAGACTTGTTCGCTGCTACAAACAACGAGAATCTTTTGGTGAAAATACCTTAGAGATCCAAAGCTTTTTACTATAATTTCTTTTATTTTCCTTTTCTTGAAAAAAATAAAACAAAATGAATTACTCTAAATTTAGGGTTTGGGCTTATCAGATCTTTGGGCTCCTGGCCCATTTTTATGGGCTTTCTTTTTTTCGTAATAATTTATTAAAATATTTTTCGTTTAATTTCTTTAATAAATTCTCTTAATTAAGATATATAGTAATTTGAGATTTATTATATTAATATATTAATTAATGTTTATCATAAAATAATAATGTGGGATTTTCATATGATATGGTATTATTGTAACTTTTTTCATATAATATAGAGTTGACATAGTAACAGTGCTAATGTGTAGATGACTGACATGTAGAATTAGATAAATTTATGATGCAAATTTGTGAAAATTATTTGTATACAATTTTATTGAAACTGCTACATTTTGAAAGAGAATGGTTGTCCATCTCACTCCAACCACAAATAAACATAATAAAGTTTTTGTATCAAATGAGTCATTGCTTTTTCACTTTTACTGAAAAAATAAGGGAAGAGGAAGAAAATTAAAAAAAAAATTATATACTTTCCATTTTATCTAATTAAAGAAAAAAATAGAAGGAGAATTATTTTTTTTATTTCTCTTTTAAATTAAAGTATAAAAAATTTCAATTTTTAAAATTGTTTGTACCAAAATTAAAGTCCATAGATTCTATATTTCAAGATCCAAATATAATTAATTAATTAATTAAGTTACATGAAAAAGGATGGAAAAAAGTGGGAAATGAAGAAGCAGTTAGGCAGATATTAAAGAAATTTCCTATGGTAAATGGGGGATCATCAACAATCATCAACAACTAATAATCAACTCTCAACAGAGAAAAGAACTTTCAACAACAATCAACTTAGTTTCTCCTATTTTTTTCAATTTCAATTTCCCATTAATGTTCTTATTTAATCAAACTTTATTTGTAACCAATTCTCTTATCATTTCAATGAAATTTCTACCTTTATTTTCGATTATGTAATTTTATTATTAAATGTAGCTAATTCACGTAAAACTAATTTAAGAATTCAGAAGTTTTACGTTCCTTAATCTACATCCAACCATTTGATTAGAAGTCAGTGATCCTGGTTGGTGTACCTCATAAATCTGGCACGCTCAAAAGTTCTGAATAAAAGAGCTAGAGACAAACATATTAAAACTTAAAAGTTTATTTCTTTTAATAATAATAATAATCAAATTTAGATAAAGGGATAGAGGATCTCCTTGTATGGAGTATGGACCCTTTTCAAATTTGTTATTACATTAGAATATTTATTTAAAATCTCCACAGGACAATGAATTCTGAAATCCTAATTCTTCATGGAAAAGTTTTCTTTCAAACATGATGTGTTCATAAGTTTTAGAGGCGTAGACACTCGAAAAGGTTTCACTGACCATCTCTACAGCGCTCTAGTTCGTGCTGGAATTCGTACTTTTAGAGATGAAGATGATATAAGAGAGGGTAAAGAAATTGGAAGAGAATGTGTCGAGGCAATTGAAGAGTCAAGGTTGTCAATAGTGGTGCTATCTAAAGGGTATGCTGCATCTACATGGTGTTTAGATGAGTTGGTGCATGTCTTGGAGTGTAGACAGAAAAAGGGTCATGAAGTTAGGCCTGTGTTTTATGACATAAATCCATCTGATATTGAGCAACAAACAGGAAGCTTTAGAGATGCATTTTTGAAGCACCAAGAACATTTTAAGGATGACATTGGCAGGGTGGATAGATGGCGGAATGCTCTTAGACAAGTTTCTTACTTGAAAGGGCTAGATCGACAGAATAGTTTTGATGGGTAAGCTTATTGTTGATTACCTTTCTTTTCATACTGTAAACCAGCTGAACCGTAATATTCATTTTCTTGGTAAATTCAAATTATGGCTATGACTTGCTCACAATTCAATTTGATAAATGTTGGTTTAAGTTCGTATGTTAGTACCCGTTTATAAATAAATTGAGCTCATATTATGCAAAATCAGTTTATGAACTAATTATATAATTGTATTATTAGTTTAGTATTTATACTTTGTTTAATAAATAATTTATTTTTAATTTTTAATGAATAATTTTTTAATTTTAAAATTATTTAGACCCATGAGCAACTTACAAACAGTAAGTGATATATTGAACTTGACATGGTAGTAAATAAATTAAGTTGAATCTAACCAAAGCTAGGCTTGTTTGCACCCAAATTCAAATATTAAATTTTAAGATAAAGTTTTATATAGTGCGTCGTAGGTTGCGATATAATTATATTTATGCTTCCAGTTCAATTTTTTTATTAAATTATTTAAAAAAATTTACAGGCTACGGGTGTTTAAATCCTTACACGACGGGTTTACCTATATGCAACTTAGGTTTTAGATTCCAAAAAAAATTTTAAAAAATTAAATTTTTTAAAAAAAATATAAGAGACAAGGAGGTAATTGTCGCTACCCTCAACGTCACTGTTCATGTCAAGGGTAGTGACATGCATCACTACCCTAAATTTTATGACAAAGATAATTCTTTGTTTCTCATTATATATAAACCATGCACATTTCTTATACTCATATGTCCAAAATAACATTTCATTGCTCCCAAAATTTATACTTTGTTTTACAAAATGGCAGGCATGAAGCAAGAAATATAGATAATTAATATGGTGAGAGAGAGAGTGGAAAAGCTTGACGGACAGAAATTAAGTATTGCTGCTCACGCAGTTGGTTTAGATTCTAGGGTCAATGATGTAATGTTCTTGCTAAATAATAAGGCTGCAGCATTAGATGTAAGTGCGGTTGGAATATATGGAATGGGTGGCATTGGTAAAACAACCATTGCCAAGAAAGTCTATAATTTATCTCATGACAAGTTTGAAGCTAGTTGCTTTCTTGAAAATGTTAGAGAAAAATCAGTTGTTAAAGGTATGGAACATTTACAAAAGCAACTCCTCTATCAGGCACTGAAAACCAAATACAAAGAGATCATAAACAGCACTAGTGCTGCCAGAGGTGTGCAAGTGATTCAAGAAAGGTTACGCCACAAAAGGGTTCTTCTTGTTCTTGATGATAGTGATGATTTGTATCAGATAGAGCAAATTCTTGGAAATTATGATTGGCTTTATCATGGAAGTAGAGTGATAATAACAACAAGAATTAAAGATTTGATAACTAATTCATCTGTTCTTTATCAACAATACGAGGTCAAGAACTTAGATGATGATGATGCTCTTAAACTTCTAAGTTTACATGCCTTTAACAAGTGCCACCCTCCTGAAGCAAACATATATGGACTCTGCAAAAAATTTGGTATGCTATGCAAGAGGCATTCCACTAGCTATTGAAGTTCTGGGCTCATCCTTATGCGCACAAGGTGTTGATATATGGAATAATAGACTGCAAAAAATTCAAGTGATCAGTGAAAGAAGATTCACAGAGCACTCGAAATCAGCTACGAATCTCTTGACGATGCTGACAAGTTCTTGTTTCTTGACATTGCATGTTTCTTTGTTGGGAAAGATAAGGACTATGTGATGAGCATTTTGGAGGACTGCGGTTTCTTTCCAGTTGAGGGGCTCAATACTCTTGTAAAGAGATGTCTTGTAAGTGTTGGATATAACAATAAGTTGATGATGCATGATTTGATTCAGTATATGGGAAAAGAGATTGTTCGACGGGAGTCTCCTACAGATCCTGGAAAGCGAAGTAGAATATGGCGTCATGAAGATGCTATTGTCGTGCTGAAAGATCAAATGGTATGTACATGAATATTGGTCAAGTAACCAACATCTGTTAAGAGTTTTTTCAAGTTCGAGTCTTATGCATGAAGAAACAGCTCATCTGGTTCACAAGAAGAGGGATTCTCTTCACCAACTAGACTAGCCCCTTGAGTTGTAGGCAGTCGTTATTAAACGGTCATATAATAGAAGTTGAAAGTAACTAAACAAATGTTACGAGTTAAAGATTATCTAATCATCAATACAGTATTGTTCCTCTAACCATTCAATATACCGATAATCACCCTTTACGAATCAATGTGATTAAGTGTTAGTCACCAAGGTACTTTTCATTTTTCACAGGGTACAAAATCAGTAGAAGGCCTCATTGTAAAGCTACAGGAATCCAGGGACTCATGGAGCACGAAAGCGTTCAAGAAGATGAAAAGGTTGAGACTGCTGCAACTTAACTATGTGAGATTTTCAGGGAGTTATGAATACGTTTCTACGAGGTTACGCTGGTTGTGTTGGCAAAAATGCACCTTGGCCTCTCTACCAGCTGATCTTCATTTAGGAAATCTTGTTGCTCTTGACATGCGCTATAGTAACCTCAAACAATTTTCAGAGGAGATAAAGGTAGCTAGAAAATTCTTTTTATATATGCATAATCTCAAAATTTTTTATTATGTTTACTTGCTTACAATTTCTTTCAGTTTCTAGAGAAGCTAAAATTCTTAAATCTGAGCCATTCTCATGAACTCGT
Organism: Mallotus japonicus; assembly: GCA_949634005.1. Lineage (NCBI taxonomy): Eukaryota > Viridiplantae > Streptophyta > Magnoliopsida > Malpighiales > Euphorbiaceae > Mallotus > Mallotus japonicus. The sequence continues at coordinate 9,631 of CATIWK010012047.1, read as the reverse complement.
CAAGACTCCAAACTTTGAAGGCATATACAATCTAGAGAAATTAATACTTAAAGATTGTATTAGCTTGGTAGAGGTACATGAATCCATCGGACTTCTCAGTCGTCTTGTTCTCTTGAATTTTCAAGAATGCAAAAACCTGAAGAATTTTCCTGGAAGCATTGGTGCGTTGAAATCACTCAAGAGTCTGAATGTGTCAGGTTGCTCAAAACTGGAGTAATTTCCTGAGGAATTGGGGAATATACGATCACTAGTTACACTTGTTGCTGATAGAACTGCTATAGGTACGTTACCAGAAAGCATGGGAAAGCGGGAAAATCTGAAATTCTGTCTTTGAGGGAATGCTGTCTTGCATTCTCACCAAGAAAGTGCCCAAATGCCAGATTTCTACTAGCTTCTTTGAAAGATTTGGATCTCAGACATTGTAATTCATCAGATGAGATGATTCCATTAGATGTTCAGGGGTTGCCCTTTCTGCAAAATCTGAAATTATGTGCAAACAGCTTCACCAGCTTGCCAGCAAGCACTGGTTGCATTCCCAGGCTTTCCAGCCTTTGGTTAAATGAGTGTAAAAGGCTTCATGTTGTGTCAGTGCTTCAGCCAAGCTTAAGAACATTGGAGGCAAATAATTGTCCTCCGTTGGAAAGCATTAACCTTAGAAACTCTATTGCAAAATTGGAGATAGAAGGTTGCCATAAATTAAGGGAGATTAAGGGATTCTTTGACTTGGAAGCTGTAAATGCTGAAACAATTCGAGAACTTCTCAAGAGTAATGCCTTGTTTAACGGCAAATCTATTCCAAGAACAAATGTGCACATCATCAATATGCTAACAAGAACTTGCAGGAAAAGCCCCATCCAGGTTATTTCTCTATCACTCTCAAGTTCATAGAAACGTATTCATTCTGCAAATCTTATTAGATCTACATACCTCACAGTCCTGCCACTAAGCCTAATTGGTATCAGGACCACTTCCTTTATTGATAAGTTTTAGTGACATGATAGAGCATCTTAATCTGAGAATGGATCCATTAATCTATGACAGGGTTTGTGCGAGAGGGGCATTTATAGTATTTTTCTACCAGGAATCGAGATTCCAAGTTGGTTCTTCCATCAGAATGAGGGTGACAGGATACGTATGAATGTACCTTCACTTGAACAAGGTTCAAAAATCATAGGTTTTATTGTAAGTGCTATTTATACATGGGAAGCAGTAACCTATCAATCTTGCTACTTCTCTCCTTACATCAGCATCATCAATGAAACTAAGGGATGTAACTGGGATTATAATCCAAAATTTGCCTTCTTCTCGAGTGAAGTAGAACAGGACATTATGTGGCCAGGTTACTGGATGCTTGAAAATCATTCTGAGAAAAATCTCAAGGACAAATATGATGCAGCTACGCCTACGAGATCAATATTTCAGATAGGAGGAGGTGATCAAATGGATGTTTCTATTGAGTTTGGCTATGGAATTAAGTTTAGAAAATGTGGTGTCCACATTCTGTACAATCAATCTGCTGCAGATGACAATGACCGAAGTTCCAACTCAAATGAGCTAGCAATCATCTCTTCTGCAACTTCAAGACATAGTAAAAAGTTTTTGCACTCGCATTCTCTATGGTTAACACTCAACAGCAATAAAGATATATTTTCACAACCATGGCTTAATTCCTACGGCACTGATTTTCGCAGGTAAGAGTACTATTTTATGCTCCTTAATCTCTCTTACAATATATGTAAACTAGTTAACTAGTCATTAACCTGCACAACTGAAGAAGCATATTAACCTACAGCTTCTTGTCCTCAAAACACAGCTGGAGAAATAGGAGGGTACAAAGAATGAAATATAGAGCAAAATTTACTAGACGTCAAAATGTAAATGAAGATGCCGAGGAGGAGGAGTAAACCAAATCACTTTATTCATATCTAAGCGCATCGATTCTGTTCCCATTAATCACAAGTTGGAGCTCATACCATTCACTAAAACCAAGTTTACATACACTAGAATCAAAGAGTAATGTGTAAAAGATTCATGAAAGAACAAAAAGATCATAAGCCATATTTAGAGGCTTTGAGGTGTAAATTGTTGTGAAATGGGGAAGCATATAACAATTATATATGATAATTGTAAAGGTTGTAACTTGTTTGTCCTAGCCACAGCATACCTCTTATGTAGCGAATGACTATAGAGTTATAAAGCCAGAGCAGGAAAAGATTGGGAAAGATGCAGCTGGGCTGATAGCATAAGATTCCTTAGTCTGCAGATGGCCAAACTTTACTTCTGAAGGAGAGACTCAAAAGAAAAGTTCCAAATTGGCCAAGGCTGATGACACAGAGCATTACACCACCACTCAAACAGAAATTAGCTTGTAGGGGTTTTTTCACCATGAGAATAGTTATGGTGCTTACTTGCTGGCTGCAATATGCAAGTACAGTAGCTGACAGTCTAAAACGTCTTGACAAAAACGAGAAAAAGAAAGGGAGAAAACTATCTTAATTACAATTACATTTAAATTTCAAAAATTTTTTCCCTCACATCCATATATAGGGTCCAATTGATGCAATAACTTTGACCATTATGCATCGTCTATTGAGTCAGCTACATTCAAATTATGCAGTTGCACTATAAATCAATGAACTGCCCAATGCCAGCTACTGCCAATCCATATAACTCATTCAGAGAAGATCATCCGATACCTTCAGTGGTCATTTTGGCTTCTCCTTGGACAGAATAGAAACAAGATTGTGCATTTGACTCTGTAACTTGCTATGAGTCAGCAGCAAATTGAGTATTTATTGTATTTCAGAATATAGCCTATTGACTGTACAAGTTCCATATCAGAAAGACAACTGCGGTCCAAGATTATCCTTTCGGAACTTTATACCTTGCAAGATCTTTAATCTTGTTGGCACTTGCATTAATTCCAGAACTTCAGGGTTCTACGCAATCTGCCCCATAACCCATTAGGCACTGCCATTGGTTGTTCATTTGGTTCTTTAAAATTTGCTTTCTCGCTTAATTCTTCAAATGCATCCACAAGATTTTGAAGCCTTGCAACAAATTCAATTAAAAGCGATGTAAATGTCGCTAGACTCAATGCACTTGCACTTTCATATGTTTTTGATTCTTCCACCTGAGGTAGAGTTTCAGAAAACGAGATACGTGCAGGCCAAGAGATTTGTTTCTTGGACATGGCTTCTGAAGGAGTAGGACCCGGAGACAAGCTGGACTTTAAGTCATTGGCAGGCATATGGCTATCCCAGCTTTTTGGCATAGTCATTGATCTGAGATCTAGCACAGCTTCACTACGGGATTTGTGTTGCAGGACTTTACTTGCATCATCTTCAAAGCTGATAAATTCTTGGGGTTCTCCCATATCCTTTCCTGAATTTCCAATTTCCCAACTTTCTGCATTGACAAGAAGATATGATTTTTTGTCCACCTTGTTTTGCAACTCTTCGGCTGCGTCATGCACCTCATAAAGAATATCTCCTGGACCTAGTTTCTCCATCTTTTTTACTTTGTTCCCTAGTTCACGCAACACTTTAGCCCCTTCAGCTCCAACCCTTTGCAGTTCCTGACAGAAGACTTGTCTTCTCTCAGCAGGAGCCTACACAATCAAACATGAGTAATTACATTTGAAAATACACAATAAAGATGCATTAGAGAACACAATCCTACCTCCCTATGGATGCAGAGGCACACAAGATGTATTTGAACACAATGCTAACTGGGTTAGATAGGCCAGTCCATGAAATTGCAAATTTTAATGTTTTATAGTCAATGCAATCATATAACTATGCATTAGGCACGGTCTGGTGTAAAAGACATGCCAATAGAGCAAGTCTAGGAACTGAACAAAAGCCATCCTGATAAATTGATAGAGTCAATAAAAGACGTAAAAACATTTTGACTGATGATTCATATGAAGATCAAAGGAAAACAGCCAATAAAATCGATGTTTGATCCCATACTTGTTGGGTGAATTGCCCCAATTCCTACATCTACTAAAGGTATTGTCAGAAGAGAGGTTAGCATACTCATGAAATATCCATTATGTTTATACTGTAGCCATCAATACATGCAAACTCCAGGGAAAGATTGCATTGTAATATTTTAAAAAATATATATCATGTAGTTGGAGTTGGACCCTCCCAAAACTAGTTCTTTTTCCCATAGCCGTCTCCACCTTGTCATATTTTGATTCTCAACTTTACATAATTTCATATACAGCATCATTTGCTGACATACTTTCAAAAAATTTTCTTTTGATTTATTGAGGAACCATAAGAATCACATTGAAGGCCACCTTCCTCATCCAAAAGCACACTGCTAGGATGTTATTGGCTTTGCCTCAGTTAGAAATGGAAAAGCATATGCAACTGTACTGCACGAATGTGTCCACTGCCCACATTTGCAAGGTTGTACAAAAGGAAACATCTAACTATGGGGAAAAAGAAATAATACATGTTTAAGTTACTGTTGAATTCCCCTCAGAAACATTCAAAAACTTCTATTATAACATCCAGTACCAAAGTACCTGAGCAGACTTTTCACTAACTACAAACAATAAAGCAACATTTTGCACAAAAAGAAATATCTAACTAAAAAAAAAAAGGATTAATATATACTTAAATTACAGCTGAATTCCCTTGGGAAACATTCAGCAATTTTTATTACCATCCAGCTCCAAAGTACCTGAGCCTGTACTTTATTAGTCGTGAAAATTTATAATTGATAAATTTAATGTAATGAAAATTGAAAATTTTAGCCCAGTCAACGACTAAAATAAATTCAATATTGTTAACAATTCCACAATAAATATAATGTAATGAAACTTGAAAATTTTAGCCCAGTCAACAACTAAAATAAATTCAATATTGTTAACAATTCCACAGGCCTCAAAAGTGTTGGCCCACGCACACACATGTAGACTTATAAATGGGGTTGAACTCATGTAACACAAAACCAATTAACTTTGTGTTAAGGTCCAATCTACACCACTTATAAGCCACTTTATTGCTTTGCACTGTTCCAGTATGGGATATATTCTCCAACAAATATGATCTTAAGTGCAATAATGAATGATATTCTGATATGGTTAGAGTTTATATTTCCAAGTATGTCCATATCTACAAGCATGCTGGAAACTAAAAAATTATAACTGATAGCATAAGTGAGGAGCTCCGATGCATGGAAACGTCGCCGGACTGTTGTTTCCACGTTTCAGAAACGTACTGGAAACGGAACTTCAAAAAAACGTCCCCGAAACGTCCTGGGGCCGTTTATGTAAATAGACAAAATTGGAAACGCGTTTCTTATGTTGACAAAACTGCAATCAACCACTCTTCAATCAAGAATCAAAGATGAGAACAGAAACAACCATTCTTCAATTAAGACTCCAAGATGAAAACAGAGATACATAAGGAGAATTCAAGATGAATTAGGAACAAATTAGAAAAACTCTTTATCTTCCTAAACTAAGATCAAGAAAAGCTATATGAACATTTAAAAAAAAACAAAAAAAACTTAAGCCTCGTCTTCTCAAAAATTGAACTCTACAAATCTCGAACAATTTCTAGGCTTTGATTGAAGAAGAATCTTCTCAAATACCATTGCCTCATTATTGTCATTGAAGAAGAATCTTCTCAAATACTATTGTCAGTGCAAGATTTACATGCAAACAGAGTCTTCTCTCTCTATTTCTTAGTTTCCACCGTGGTTTTAGAGAAAAAAAAGATGCCTTTATTTGTTTTAAGGTTTGTTAGATTGTATTTTTATTGTTTTATTTTTTAATTGATTAGTCTTTTGTTTGGATTTGTTTTCTTGAACTAATTATTATTTTTGCTGCTTATTATTATTAAATTATTATTTCAGTTATAAATTAACATTATAATAATAAATAATAAAATAATATTATATTATTATTAATTTTTAAATTATATATATAATTATTTATATTTATATATATACCCTTATATTTTGAATATTTACGCGTCTCCCCCACATTTCCGTTTCATATAATTTTATAAAATGCCGTTTCACCGAATCCATTTCCGTGCATCATAGGTGAGGAGTATACTAATCAAAATTCATCTATAACTTTGTAATTAAGAGGAAGCATATCTTCCATAATGCAACAAACAACATGCGGAATAATGATTTCATGAGAAAATGATATTCAGTTATTGGTGGCATGGCTCATACCATTCAAGAATTTGAACAATATTAGATTTTGACGACAAGAATATGTAAGAGCAATGGCCAATAGTAGCAACTTTGTCACTCATGCATAAACAACCACAAGGCATACAAAAGAAATATTGATGTTCCTACTTCTACCACCAATGCCTTCAAAATTATACTAGAGATGGAAGGCTTGCCTACCTGTATCTCTGATAGTATACACCCATGCAGTGCCATGATCATGAATGCACAATGCCTTAATGCACCGCTTACTTTGACATAGTTCTTCCATGGGTATCCAAAAGACTTATAAGGACCATGAGGTGGCTCCCAAATAGCAAAGCTCATCTTCATGAACAAAAATTAAGAATGGCGTTAAAAAGAGTCAAAGATAGTCAAATCCTTTATGCATTGAGTTGTGCTTGCAGTATATTGCAATCAAGAATACCAGTGAATCCTCTTGGCTTGTAGACTCTACAACTGCTCTGTAGCCGCTGTAAAGTGGATCATCAGAAGCTTGGTAAGTAAGAATTTTAGAAGGGATCCTTTCATATTCAACACAATTCAGGTACTCCTTGACACAACCTGAAAATGAGCTCATACAAGTTAGTCAAGCCTGAAGACCATACCTTCTAAAATAAACCTTAAAAAAATATTCAAAGATTCAGTATATTATAATATACTAAGGAAATCACAACATAGCAAATTAACCTTCCAAAGAAGTTGCCACGCTCATGAAATTTTTTGCCACCAAGTTGTGCAAATCCTCACCAGCCCATATGGGATAGATGAGTATATTTACTGCCAATGAAACACCAGCACCCAGGGCAATAAGCACAAATCGTGTAACAGCAGTATGGATAAATTCCCTAGTCCTAAACCCGGATATCATTACCATACAGTACGTCAACAAGAAAACTCGGAAACCATATTCATAGGGCTTCATTGTCGGATAGAGTTTTGCATAAGATGCACAGAAACCTGACAACCAGAGAGCAAATCAGAAAAACCAAAATTTAAAACGGTTACTATGGCAATGAAATGGCACATAATAATCCATAATGATAATTGTGAAACTGCACCAGTGGAGAAGATGCTAATAATAATGAAAACTTCTTCCCAGTCCCCAGTTAATTTGCCCAACTCTGACATTGCCAAAGCAAGACCTCCTGCTGATAATGTCCCAAGCCCACGATTAAATCCTTTGCTAAGAGTTGCACCTGAAAAATTAGACCAGCAAAATTGAGCAAAAGGAAAGCACATAGATCCCTCTATTTATACAGGATAACGAGACGTAAAACTAACATGCTTTCTTTAGAAGGTGTAGAGAAGAAAAAACAAAGCTACAAAGAGACAAATTTAGATATGATCACAAGGTCTTCTAGGTCTTCTGGTGATGATTATGAACTCAAGTGGAAACCCAAATGCCCCATTGCACCACATACTAGAATTAAGAGCATACCAAATTTACTGAAACCCCAAATAAATCTGGTAGCTGAAATGAGAAATAAAAATAGCAACATTATTGTACACAACAATTCTTTTGAATGTCATCAACATCATCTATTATATTTTATCCTAATTAGTTACACCTGCAACCTTGCGAGTTTAGTAAAAACGATGCAGTATAACAACTCCGTTGCAATTCATAGCATCTTCTAGTTAAATCCATAAAATTATTGTATAAAAAGAATCTGATTCTTACAGGCATAAGCTCTTGGATACACAAAATTAAGCAAAAATCCATGAAAATAAACCAGCAACTAACACTAAATAAAGCAAAATAATGCCAAAGATATACTGAATAAACTCAATTCAAGCATTGAGTACCCACAAACACACATAGCAGTCCACTTAATCTGTCTGTTTTAGTCTTTGTTACTTGGCATAAAATGGGCATCAACTCTACAAGCTTCAAAACAAGAAGCACACCACAATTTCCCAATTACATAAGAAAAAACCCATAAATCAACCAACTTTAAAATGAGAAGACAAACTAAAAAGAAAGCAAAATTACCAATACTGAATTCAAAGACGACGACGACAGTAAGAACAGCCCAAACAGAGTATTGACTGAGGTCTTTAATGGGTTCTTTTAAGAAAATAAGGAGAGAGATAAGCATTAAAGCCAAACCCATTTTAGCAGAGAAAACAATCTTTCTTGGGTCATTTCTACCCATCTCATAAGCCTGAATGGCAACGTCTTGCACATTTCTAACAAATTCAGTAATCTTATCACATAAAAATCGATAGCTACAACAATTTCTTGATGATTCCTCGTCATCTTCTATGCTAGGAAATCCAATCTCTGAATACCCTTTTGTGGAAAGTAACAATCTCTCTCTTTTCTCTGCCAATGTATAGCGAAAAGAACCCATCTTTGCTGCCAAGGCCATTAGCTCTCCTCTTTTTTTCTTCTTCTTGATTTCTGTTTTGTTTTTTTTTTCACCAGAAGAAAACAAGAACGTTATTCTGGTAAATCAGAATCTCTGCAGAGAAAAAAATAATTTTTTAAAGTGATAGAGGTGGTGATGATGATGATAAAATAATGCAGCGAGTGACGACAGGGGTGGATGTGAAAAAGATGGAGAAGAGGTACTGAGGCGGGCGGTGGTTGGTCGTTACAGAATGGAACGGTGGCGTTTTGGGAATGGGAACGAAACTACAATTAGAAAGTGGTCAGGTGGGCAAGTGGTGGCCCACTGATCTAGCGGTAGACAAGTTGGCCACATAAGCCTAAGTGGTGACGCATACTTGAGATTTAGACTGGGGGATTGATTGGGTGGTCCTCATCAAATCCTGAGAAGAATATTAGAGGGCTCAACCCATATTTGACCCTTACATTTTTATTTTTTTCTTGATTTACCTTTAATTTTCATAAATTAACACCCTACACTTTATTCATCTATATATTCACTTCTTACATTTTTAAAACGCAAAACCCATATTGAGGCTCTTAAATTTATCGATTTTTTAGTTTTAGACTTTTAAAGTTTTATTTTGTATATTTAGGTCTTCGAACTTCACGAATTTGAAGTTTTAAACTCTTCTATTAATTTTTTGACAAAAATTATTTCCTTTTGGTCCCTAAAGTTTTATATTTCTAATATTCATACCATTTTTTTACCCTTTAACACTTATATCACTTTTTAAAATTTTTTCAACGATAAAAAATAAATTTATTTATTTTAATTTCTAATATTTTAAATTAAAAACATAAAATTTATATACATTTTTATATAAATTTAAATTTTAAAAATAAATAAACAATTTAATGTTAACATAAAAATTATAATAAAACTACTGTTTTTCAAATAAAATATTATATTTTCAAAATAAAATATTATGATGAAAAGGAACACCATAATTAAAAGAGATTATGATAAAAAAATATTTTATAATTCTTCAAAATTTAAATTTTATATTTTTAATAAATTTTTTAGTT
>CATIWK010012040.1:0-11834 GCA_949634005.1 Mallotus japonicus | reverse complement strand
TTATAATTGTAGATTAATTAATTGTCTAATATGATGTGATATAATGCATCTCTTTTCCACATTCTTTATCTGACATGGCATTCTATATGTAAGGCATCTTCATATTTTTATGTACAACTACAACATTCCAGCCACCTAACTTATGCAATCAGAATATGAATGGAGCCCAATGAAAAGTATAATAAAAATTGTAATGTAATATGTAGCATCAATAGTACTACATGGCATTCCATACCAAATACTCAGGTGGGTCAATTGATCATCTTCTCCAATGAAAAAGAAAAAACACACATTAATTAAGATTGAATATGGTCGGCCAACGATGACTGTACTTTTTTATCAAGTGTTGACTAGCTAGGGTTCAATTACAGAATTAGCTAGGGTGCAAGAAGGACATATATAAATTCTCGTAAAATTTTTTAACAATAATGTTGTGAAAATACAGTATGCCCTTGATTGGACTAGGAATAGTACATTTTTAATTAGTTTTTTTTTTCTTTTTTTAAATAGGGAGATCAGATGTTCTAAGCGTAATGAACTACACAATAGGAAACAGTCATTCTTTTTAAATCGATGACGACAGAATTCAAACTCTACACCTCAAAATACCCTTAAAGAGGAGTTACCATTTAATTACTCTCTCACTGTCATATTTAGTTAGTTGACATATGTGTACGAGTCCACAATAAATGCTACTAATTTCATACATCAGTAAGTCATTAGACGAAAAGTTCAGTGATCAACTGTTTACCTCATAATACGTATTCAACTTTTATATAATTTTCGAAATATGAGAAATCAGAATAATGATAATGTTATATTGCTATTAACTGTGTAATTGAGAGGTTCAGCTGGATTCGTTATAAGGCGGTGATAAGTTGATATTTTTATGATAACTGAGAGGAAGGGTAAATGGTGATTAAAAGGCGGGAAACCATAGAATCTGCAAGAGTAAGAAGAGAAACAATATAAGGTAAGGCAAGAGACAAGTTATGAGCAGAGTATGCGTATGGAGAGTGTTGTTTTGTTGTAATGATTAATGGGCACACATGTGAATAGGTGGGTACTTGATTTGTCTGCGTACAAAGGAGACAATGTTTGAAGCAAAGAGCCAACCTCCTAACTTGCAATATATGAACTGTGTGATTGATATATATACTTGTTGATAACATCTCGTGACTCCCTTCAAATTTTGCAGAGATGGGTATTCAATTACTATACATACTTACATCACTATAGTATAATTAAGCTTTTGTGATCAATGTCAAGTTTAATTATTTTTACTTTTATCAAATACTTTGTGGAAAAACATAAACTTATTGGACAGTAAGTTTTTGACAGGATTCATTGAACAGTAATTTGAAGTCAGACACACATATATTCATGTATATGCACTTGAAATGAAATGAAGAAACGAATCGGTTCTTTTTGTATCTGATGCATTCGGTATCCGGTATCCTGTAGAACCCGATTAATTCAGATTGATTCGGGTAGAATCCTGAAGGACGACAAAGGTCTCCCCATAAATATTTAACGCTTCTGCATATGTTAGGTCTCGAACCTAAAACCTAACTTAAGCGGTATCAAACCCCAACTATCTGACTCAACGCTCATAAGTAACAAATTGGTTCTTTATACATACCTAACAGCTTTTGCATGGAAATCACCAACTTAAAATAAACCTTAAAAAATGATTTTCTTTTTTTTTTTCAAGCCAATTTTAAACAACTAATCTTTTTATTACTAATTTTAATAGGGTGCTCTTCAAGTATTCAAAAATTATTTAGTCAGGAAAACAAAAATGTTGGTAGAATCAGCGTGAAAAGAAGACCTTATTAAATTTAACTCAGATCAAACTTTTTGAGCTACAAATAGTGACGGAAAAATACCACTATTTTTAACATTATTTTACTTATTTTATTAGTTTATGAAAGTTTAAAGAGAAACGTATTATATATGAATCATTGAACATGATCATTACATCATGAAATCAATAAAAAGAAAAGCAGTTGGATCATTACATCATGAAATTAAATAAAAGAAGGGTTGGATTTATGCATAGTAATGGATGGTACCTTGAAAGATAAATATAGATTTCAATTCCCAAGAAGGAGAAAAAAAGAAATGAAACAAGTATACAAGAAGATCAAAGAGCATTGCAATGATCTCTGAAAATGGTTCATTAGATAGAGATGATGAGATGTTGGAGAAGGGTAAAAGGGCACGTGTGGAGAGAAAGTAAAGAGAAGATAAAGGATGACGGCTGGTGAGTGAAGAGGAAGAAGAAGAAGAAGAGAAGAGTGAACCAAAAAAAAGAGAAAAAAATGAAAATGAAAAGAACCCCGTGAGGAGTGTTTGGATGCATTCCAAATTCACAACCAAAAATCCATTTGTTTGCTTTCACTTCTTTCGATGGCTCTTTTATTATTATTATTGTTATTCATTTGCATTCCCTCTCAATCACGAGTTCATCATTTTTCCCTTCCTCTCTTTCCTAAAACACCCTTTTCTTCAAAATTGATTTTTTTTTTAAGAAAAAAAAAAACATAAAATTTTAAATGAAATTGTAATCATTTGAGAAGAATCGAATGTCGGTTTTACTTTACCATCTGTATGTTTTCAATCAAAATATACTGATAGTATAATTATAAGTTGAAAGGACAATATAAAATATATAATAACATTATCTTAACATTTTTTTTAATAAGGTGCTGCTCAATTAGTTATTACATTGAGATTTCAAAAATGAGGTCTTGAGTTCGATTCCTACATAGTTTTGTATTGATAGTGATGTATTTGAAATTATAAATGATATAATAATATATGTAACATTAAAAAAAAACCCTTAAATAGTTTTAATTTTACTTGAATATAAAATTATTACTCGAATTTGAAATTTTTTATTTTGAGATTAAATTTTTTGAGACATAGAAAATATTATTTCTTCTACTTTGTTATATATTAATGCAATTGTTCAAATGGGTTAGTTATTTTATTCTTGAAATCATGGCTTATCATGATTAATTATAAATAATATTTGAAAATGAGGTGTGAGAATTGTTTAACAAGAAATTAATTTTGCATTATCTGTAGGGAAAAGAATGAACTATCAATTATTCAAAGATTAAGACTAATTAAACATATCCTAACATATTTTTCCACCTGAAGAATATTACAATTCCATAAAATTATTAATTATTGAAATCATTATTTTCTAAAACAAAATGATGAAGGAATAATTAATTACAAGAAAACAATTGAAGCATTATTCTATTGTGAAGTATTTGATTTGGCATTGAATGATATGAAAAAGAACTCTCGAGAGTATATGTATGTGTGTGTACAAACACTTTTTCTTGAAATTAAAATAAAAATTGAAAGGGACTAATAATAATAATAATAATAATAATAATAATAATAACAATAATAATAACAACAACAATAATAATAATAATACAATTACAATCTTTTTTTTTTTTTTGTTAAAAAAAATCTATTGATTTTTGTCCCCAAAGAAAAACAAAAATATTAAAGAAAGAAACAAAGGAAAATAAGAGATGATGAGCTAGCAATAGCTTCTTGGTGTGCATATAAAGCTAGAGAATATTTGGCAAATATCTTTTTCTGATTTGACTCAAGAAAACGTCTCTATATGATTTTGTTTTCGGAAAAATTATGCTGTTGTTTAAATTAAAAAAATGAATTCAAGTCATTGTCCATTAAATTATGAAAATTATAAATATTGTTTAAGAAAAAATAAAAGCCATTTTTTTTTTACATCTGATGCCTCTGGTTCTAGTATCCGGTAGTCATAAAAATTCCCACTAAATATATTATTCATCAAATTGAAAAAAATATTATGCATTATAATTTAGGTTCAAAATGGCTACTTTCCTTCATTAAAGCTTTTTGTTTAATGTTTTTGAGAAAAGAGTTAAAATATTTTTTTATTATTAAAATTTGGTCTTATTTTAATTTCATGTAAGATAGCCAAACTAGGATCCAATTAACAAGTTTTAATGAAACTGAAAATGATATATACAAATGAATTATTAAATATATAATTAATCATATACCAAAATAATATTATTTCCATACATAAAAAGAATAAATAAAATAAAATGCATACATATATATATAGTTTTAAAGTCTTGGAGAGGGCATTGAGGTAAATACATGCACAATCTATAACATATTTTGGTTGTGAAGAAACTGAGGCAGTCATGTGGGAAGAAAACAGGAGAGAATCATACAGTTTTGAGGGCTCACATATCCATCCATCCATCCTTTTCTCTTTTAAACACCATATCATCACACCTTTTTCACAGAGTTTGTATATATATATACATAGATCAACATATAGAAGAAGAACAAGAAGAAGAAGAAAAAGAAGAAGAAGAAAGCTTGCTTGCTGAGGGTGTAAGATTATAAAGAAAAAGAGAGAAATCAAAGAAAAGAATTTATATATAAATTAATTAAGAATGGTTTCCAGAGAAAACATTAAAAGAGCAGCCCTGCATGAGAAGCTGCAACTTCTTCGTTCAATTACCAATTCCCATGCTGTAAACTCCCTCTTCTTTAATTCTTTGACACACCTTTTTCATTTCACTGGCTAATTACATGCATATAGTTTATATTTATGCTATCCAGACATATATAATTCATATAAAACTGTAATCAATCTCTTTCTTTCTTTTTCAAATACGAAGATTGATCTTAATTTTCAGTTTTCTTGCATGTATATATTCATCCCTTATCATCCTTATTTCTTATGTCATTCTTGTTTGTTTCTTTATAGAATTGAAGTGAAGATAAGGGCTTTCTCTTTATTTCTTTGTTCTTTGCTTGTGGCTATATATGGAGTGAGAGATTCTAATGTATAAAGGTTACAAATGATTGTATGCATGTAACAGCTGAACAAAAAATCAATCATAGTAGATGCAACAAAGTACATTGAAGAGCTAAAACACAAGGTAGAAAGACTGAATCAAGACATAGCTGGTGCACAAACTGATAATTCTGATGCAACCCATCAGAATCATCCACTGCCTTTGGTACAATAATCACACTTCTTTTTTCAATTTTCTTTATTCTCGATAAGACTATTAATTTCTTCTTTATTAATTGAAACAGTCAACATTTGTATCATTGCTTTTGTCTTGTTACTTGTTAATTAAACTGTTTTCTTTATTTATCACTATTACAGGTTACAGTAGAAACCCTAGAGAAGGGTTTCCTAATAAATGTGTTTTTAAATAGGAGCTGCCCTGGATTGCTAGTCTCCATTTTAGAAGCTTTTGAAGAACTGGGTCTTACTGTTCAAGAAGCTAGGGTTTCTTGTACTGATAGTTTTCGGTTGCAAGCTGTTGGAGGAGAGGTAATAACCAAAGAATATATTTCATGTATGATCCAAACAATTCTTGGTAGATTTTCAAGAGTAAACTTCTGTTGTTGTTGATGATAGAAATGGAATGATTTAATTTTTCAAGAAATTTGTTTATATTTGTTCCCATTTAGCTGATTGAGGTGGTGCATGTGTGAGGCTCACTCTATATATATATATTGGAGTCAGTAATGTCTTGTTGCTAGCTTCTGTATTTTTATAGGTTTTGCTTGCTTGCTTGTGTATTTTCAACTATAGAGTCATGTACTGGCCTTGTACCATGTATGGCCACCTTCTGAAGGTGGGGTCTTTTTTTTGGTATTATTTTCTTTTTGTTTGGAAAATTTTTTTTTTTCAATTTTTTTCAAGAGGGAATAATCTGATTATTATTGGCAGCCATCCAACTATGGGTGGTGGATATTTTATGCATTTTTTCTAGCAATTATACAATAATATAGAAAATGGTTTTTGATTTTTGCAGAATGAAGAAGAAGGTGAAGGCATTGATGCCCAAGTGGTGAAACAAGCAGTATTGCAGGCAATCAAGAATTGGAGTGAGAGTACAGAACAAGAGTAATAAAAATTCTTGTTTTTATATATAAATAACCTTAGTCATTTCAATTTTTATTTTCTTTATCTTGTTGTAGTAGCTAAGAGCTATTTAGGTTGGCAATGGTTTTTTTTTTTTAAATCAATTAAGAAATCGAATGTTCCGAATAATTCGGATAAGCGAAATTTCAAAATGAGATTAGTAAAAAATTCAAATATCATTCTCATTAAGAGTGTAATTAATTAAGAAGTAATTCAACTGAAGAAAAGCATGAGCATTTTCTTTTGTTTGTTTTTTTGTTCTTTTGTAATGAAAATCCCAAAACAATCACAAGTTCTTTAGGGTAGGATGATACTATTTGTGTGAAATGAAATTAGTACTAAATAGAAAAAAAAAAATGGTAGGCTTACTAGAATTTGTTTGGCAAGCAGTACTACAATTGGGTTTTTGTTCTCATGTGAAGTTCAAAAGAACAAAAAAAGATTCCATATATATGATCATGTATTGAGTTGGTACTTTTTTTAGCTGGGAAAACATTTTGTCATTCCTTCTATAGTTCAACATTTCAATTTCTGTCACCTAGGTTTTGATAGATTATTCACTGCAATTGTAGCCATGATTTGATGAAGATGATAATGGACAGCTCCACCATAATAGACCTATAAATAATTTGAGTCATAGTGCATGTCCTACATACATATTATTTCTAGAGTAGAAAGTTGATGAGAAATATAGAAAGAAAATGCTATAGTACATTGTATATCTCATGAAAAAAAAAATAAAATAAATAAATAATGTATGGAAAAAGTGCTGCTAGAAGAGTTTTATCCCTTTTATGGGTCTATCCAGTTTGAACATAGGATTACTTGGAGCTTTTATAGTGAACGGATACCTGAGGCTTCAAATGCAAATAATAATAATAAAAATAATAATAATAAATAAGTGATTGTAAGATTTTTTTTGTTTTCTTTTCTAAATAAATTAGTTGAAATTATATTATCTAATATCACTCACCCATTTTTTGAAAATTTAATATTTATTTTTAATTGTCTCAAATATTACTTCATGTTGTTAAGATTATATCATGTCCTATACAAATCAAAGAACATTATTGCCATCTAGTTCTAATGGTAAATACAATATGTGTGTGCGAGTGTCTCATTATTAACATATAATTTTGTTTTGCATTGTATCATTTTATTTTATTTTATTTTATGATGATGGTTTATTGATCTATCACCATCACTATAACACGGGTTACCAGTTGCAATAACATAGTTATTATGTGTATTCTTCCTATAGAAATAGTTGGAAAAAAAAAATGCATGGAGAAGTACATGAAAATGCATAAAGAAGAGAAACATTTCATTATTAATTCATGATTAAAGTTATGATTTTAAATATAAACCGATAGCAGCTTCATCTTCATATTTTTACCATTATTAGAATTGTTTAGGGCTGAATATACAATTTCACCCCTAAACTTTACTCAATTATTTTATGTTATTTCTCGACTTTCATTTTGTTTAATTTCACCTCTTAACTTCTATTTTTCACCTATTTAGCCTACATAACTTCTATTTTCACCAATTTCACCTCTTAACTTTTATTTTTAACTTATTCAAACTCAACGAGAGTTAAATACATGCGTTTGTCTGGTGTGCAAGAAGGGTTAAATAGGTGAAAAATAGAAGTTAAGAGGTGAAATTGAACAATATGAAAATCAAGAGGTGACATAGAATAATTGAGTAAAGTTCAGGGATGAAATTGTACATTTGGCCATTGTTTAGGCATGTAGTAGACAATTAATTGTAGTGATTAGTGGACTATGTTGGCATATGATATACATATTAGGACAAAAATAAGTAATTGATTAAACATATTAAATTTCATTGGGAGAGATTAATCTAACAATATTTTATTTTATTTCTTGGTCTAATTCACTGGTACCTAGAGCTCAATAGACTCTACATAATTTAGTTTGATCCAGGTAGGATCATAAGAGCAGCAAAAGCGGTAAGTGCATATATCATGATTGGAGTTTGAGATATAATTTAAAATTGGAAATAACTTATGTCAATTAATTTTAAAGGTTGATGGTAATATTATCTTGCTTTATATACGTATTATTTCTAGAGTACAAAGTTGATGTGAAAAATAGAAAGAAAATGCTATAGTTCATTGTATCTCTCATGAAAAAATAAATATATAAATAAATTAAGTATGGAAAAAGAGGTGCTAAGAGAGTTTTGTTCCTTTTATAGGTCTACACAGTTTGAACTCAGGATTAGTTGAAGCTCTTGTAGTTAACGGATAGGGGAGGCTTCAAATGATAATAATAATAAACAAATAAGTGACTGTAAGATTTTTTTTTCTTTTTTAGATAAATCAGTCAAAATTATATTATCTAATATCACTCACCCGTTTTTTGAAAATTTAATATTTATGTTTAATTGTCTCAAATATTACTTCAATTGTTAAGATCATATCATGTCCCATACAAATCAAGGAACATTATTGCCATCTAGTGCTAATTGTAAATGCAATATGTGTGTGTCTCTTTCATTATTAACATATAATTTTATTTTGTTTTGTATTATTTTATTTTATTTTATGATATGATGATGATTTGTTGATCTATCACCATCACTATAACACGGGCTATCAATGACAATAACATAGTAATTATGTGTATTCTTCCTATAGAAATAGTTGAAAAAAAAAATGCTTGAAGTACATGACAATGCAAAAAGAAGAGAAACATTTCATAATTAATTCATGATTAAAGTTATGATTTTAAATATGAACCGATAGCAGCTTCATTTTCATATTTTTCACATTATTAGAATTGTTTAGGCATGTAGTAGACAATTAATTGTGGTGATTAGTGAACTATGTTGGCATATGATATACATATTAGGACAACAATAAGTAATTGGTTAAATTTATATTCAACGTATTAAATTTCATTGGGAGAGATTAATCTATCAATATTTTATTTTATTTTTGGTCTAATTCACCGGTACTTAGAGTATACTAGATTCTGTCTAATTTAGTTTGATACAAGTAAGATTATAAAAGCCGCTGTAAGTATATACATCATGGTTGAAGTTCGAGACATAATTTAAATAAAAATAACTTCTATTAGTTAATTTTAAAGATTCATGGTAATATTATCTTGTTTTAAATATGCATGCTATTAAGTTCATATTTTAGGTCCAATTTTTAACAAGTTTTCTTGTGATTTAGCTCATAATTTGAAACTTGATGAATAGTGGGAACTCACTCATTTTTACCATCAAAGTTTGTACTACTAAGAATAATTAATTAATGGCAACGTGATGTGCTACAGGAATTCCAGGAAACATGGAAATCAAAGTAAATCATAGGACAGTATCCTTCACGGACTAGGTATACACCTATGTACAAATAAGGGCCAAATAATTAAATTATATAATAAACTTAGATTAATCTACTATATATAATTCGTTCAAAAAAAAATCTACTATATATAATACACTATTACTTAAATTAATGGTTAATATATCATGGGGTATTACATTGTTAATTACAGTGTTTCGCATAAGGGAGACATGAAGGAATATTATGTCAGAAACATACATTCCAATAGCATCTATTATAAAATTTTTTATATTTTTAATTTCGAATTCTTGACAAATGTTATATGAATGTGTATGTAATCTTTTAAATTATTGAAAATCATCACTGAATTCTAAATATTCAAAATCTTTATGGCTGTGGGTGCATCAGATATAAAAAAAAAAATCATCTATGTTTATATATGTATTTATAAATTAAATTATTTATATTAATCAATTCTCGTAATATAAAAGATGCTAACAAATTCTTGGGTGTCAAAGATGCATCAAGCAAGACTCTCATTTCTTCTTCTGCTTTTAGCATCCATCAAAAATGACCTTGTAATATGCACAGCTAGATGTGGATTCTTGGATACAAATCCTTCATATTTAGCTGAATAAACAATATCCTCTAAATTCTTAACAATAAAATTCAATGCAGTATCCTTCAATATTTTGTTAGAACAAGTATCTGATATCTCAAGAACATCAAGAACGTTAGATGAATCGAGGGATCGAAGCATGTATCGTTCGCAGAACTTTAGCAAGAATGGGATTTCATATTTATCTGCTGCTAATGTCAATGAGTAGACATATTTTTCCAGCTTCTCTGTTGGCAAGCTTCCACTATATAAGAATTCCAGGAGAGCCTCGAGCTCCTCATGGCTCAGGTCAGCTAGTGTTATAGTGTCGTTTGCTGGGGCTTTGCATGCATCTGAGTCTAGCATGTTCTTGAATATTTCTGATCTTGCTGCCTGTCCATACCCAACAAATTATATAACATGATCAGCAATGTTTTACATGTAATCACAATTGGGGTTTTTCAGTTCAATAGATTCATCTAAAAATAATATCAGATTGGAGTGCTAATTCATATAATCAATCATAATCAATTGAAAAAAAAAAAAGAAAAAAAAAGAAAAAGGAAGAAAGCTTGCTTATAGCGACGAAATAGTTAACGTCGCCCAAGGCTTAACCAACCAGAGTAACAAATTGCTGGTAGATGAGTTTTGAACGTCATTAATTTGTCTATTAGATGACCATTTATGCTACCAAAATGATAAGGTGACTATGTTACTCTACATCGGTATAATATAACATTCAGCGACGCTTTTAGATAATCAGTATGTCATTATTTTGTCGCTAAATAATCATTTCACAAATAAATTTACAATTAAATTTTGCTTACTACAAAATCATGTAATGATATATATATATATATATATCTAAACTGACCATAAAATAATCTAATGCAGTTCAATTACATAACACATGAGTTTACTATATATATTTTTTATCAATCTAAACAATACTTAAATAATAAACACTTAAAAGAAAAAGGATTAGCGACGGACAAACAATAGTTAAATTGCATAGCTACTTTTTTTTCCCTAAACAATTAGTATGATTTTTGCCTAATCCGGTTCGAGTCCACGAGATTTTTGCCTAATCCAATTAGGACCGTACAAAACCAAAAGAGCGGTGAAAGAGTTCCAACTACTCTTTTTAAGATTGAAGAAAACATTGTATATATTAAGATAAAGCTAACTTGTTATGTGCTTGCTTGAGAGGGGGTGACACTTACCAGTAAGGCTCCGTGAGCAGAAACGGAAGGTCCTCCATTGCCAGGAATGAGTTGAATGTCAGTGAGAATTTGTTGTTTAAATAAAGCAACAAAGCCACTGAGGAAATTGACTTTCTCAATGAGTTCATCTTCTGCTTCCTTCATGTTGTTCATCCATTTTGGAACATTTGCTAGTGGCTGGGGCTGGCGACCAAATAATGAACAATGACTACAATTATACAACGTGTCCATCATACACTAGAATACATTTAAGAGATCTCAATGGATATATATATATATATATATAGGGATAATCTTTATCCATTTTATCATTTAATTATTTATCTCTTCAGATACTAGTTGTGGCTTTTAATGAATTGGAGGGACAAACCAATAACAATTTAGTATTTAATTAAAGTGATAAAAATTAAAATCTAATAGCACATAGGTGAATCCCTCAATAGCTTGATATTATTGATTTGACCTTTCACTGATCAAAAACCAGAATCATTATAAAATTTCTCAAGTCAATTTTTTATAGCAGGAATCATAAATATAAAGGAAAAAATTTTATCTATTCGATATGCATTACATCTGATGTATCTCATTTTTTTCTTAGTCAAATATAAAATAACTGAATTATGTCTCATAAATCTGGCACTTCAAAATAGGCAAGAATCTCTCTAATATAAATTTGGTATTAGGACCCCTTAATAATTTTTTTATTGAAATCAAAAG
>CATIWK010011944.1:0-17466 GCA_949634005.1 Mallotus japonicus | reverse complement strand
GGACCCATTAGAGGCATAAAACACATGCACAAGGGACATTCCTAATGGAGATTGCTAAGTCACTACATGAGCTTGAGTCGCAGGGTAATAAGGCTTCGGCTCCCACAACTATATACATCCATACACGTCTCCCCACTCAAGGGTCTAACAACGCGGATAGTACGTGTCGTGAGTGATAATAACCAATATTCCTCACCAGGTTTGAGTGAAACGTAGGTAGCGAAATATTGATTATTATCGGCTAATTCGGGACTGAAGTGCTCAATGTGTGCAAAAGTGTAGTGAATGCAATTGGAATGCGAAAGAAACAAAGCGATAATTAAAAGATAATAAATCACAAACACTAGGAATCAGCTTCTCTATCCCCAGTGGAGTCGCCACTGTAGGCAGTGGGGTTTAGCGCGCGCCCAAGTGTTGGCGACCACGGCACTGTGTCGGGCCTTCGGCCCACGTGAGAGATACGATATAGGTCTAAAAAGCCTACTCGGAGATGGAGTCGCCACCCAGATGAAAACCGGGACACTTATATGGCAACTGGATTCCACGGAGGTTCCCAGAACCCGTCATCAGAGAATGGGTTTGAAAACTGGGTATGGACGTTTGAATGTCCACCCGATCTTGCAATCGACCTCCATTTGTGTTCATGATTTATTATCTTTTGATTATTCGATTGTTCCTTTTATTTACATGCGAGTTGGATTGCCTTCATTCAATGGTTCAATTTTACATTAATTTCAGGTTTGTACATTATCGGTGTTCATGCATATTAGTCCCGTTACTCACAAAAGTAAACTCAATATACAATCATGCATGCCAAATAAATAGGAAAGGGATTCGGGATTACATCACTTGAAATAAACAATTAACTAATTAAACCTCTCAAAAACTAATTAATACAAATATACACACTTAGTGATTCACGAATCACTCTTACGAATTCCTGCAAGATAAATGTTCACCCTTTCCCACAAATCGGGAACTTGGTTGATTAGCTCACAAGCGATAAACACAAACAAGAGTTCAAACGATACACATACATATAAACGAAGCACACAAAAAAAAGACTCACATACTCACATAACACAAGAAGTTAATGAAAACACGCGCAAACACGTACATCAGACATCATAGAATAAAGATTAAAACATTCAAAGCGTATACAGGAAACATGGCATTAGAAAACACAACAAGGGCATGCGAGGACCAATCATGGAGGCGGAACAAGGCAACCATCGCCCTGTTCAAGTGGCGATCGAAGGGTGACTGCCCCTTTAGGAGGCGTTCACCTCCTCAAGAGGCAGATCAGTCTCCTCAGGCGGCTATCGCCGCTAGGCACTCTGGCCAGGTGGCGATCACCTCTTGAGGAGAGGAGATCGCCTCTTAAGGAGGCGGTCGCCTCCTCCACAGGGCGAATCTGACTCAGCAAACTAACAAACTTACTTCTACTCTAAGAAACCTAAACATGCATGGATTCAGCGCTCTATAACAACCTAAAACTCTAATAAATCACATCATAAACACGCTATATCATAGAAAAATTACATTTATATCATGTTATAGCAAGAATTTCAAGAAATGAATAAACTAACACTCGATGCTTTGATATATAAAGAACAAGTGAAGAAATTTACTAAATGAAACTTTTATCAAAATGATTTTCCCTCAGAGATTGAATGAGAGCTTTGATCTTAACTCTGATGCAAGTGATCACCTTCTTCTCTCTTAAGAATTGACTCCTAGACTTGGTTTCTCCCTTTTCTCCAAGAAGACCCCCTTTTCTAGCTCCTCAAGGCTCTCACTTTCTCCCCTTCTTCCTCTGGTTCGTTCTCCTCCTCCCCAGAGAGCTCTCTTTTTTTTTTTAGTCTTAGTCCTCCCAAAAATCCAGATCCCCCACTCTCTTTTCTTCTCTTCTCTCTTAAAGCCCTCCCTCAACAACCCATCACTTCCTAGCCTTTCTCCCCTCCCTAAGCCCCTTCTCCTCCACTCAAAACTCTCTCAAAAGACGGAGTTTTGCGTGCTGGAGCAGAGAATTCGGTCTGGGGGACCCACTTCTCTCTCCATAAATGCAGCATGCAAGTGGGGGCCCAAGAGGCGACCGCCTCTTCGAGGCGGCGATCGCCCCTTGGCCAGGAGGCATCGCCTCCTGGGCTTGGGTCTACACGGGCCGAACAGGCCCAACGCCTAAGGCTTGGGCTTGGCAGGTTAGACTCCTCTAAAATGGGTTTCTTAAGAGATTTAGGCTTCCTCTTGCATTCAAACCTCGTTCTCATCATCGGGCTTGTTGCGGGCTGGCCAAACCGAGCAACCACAGTCCGTCCCCTATTACGGGCCGATTGGATCGGGTGTCTACAGTACCATGGTGGTCACAAGTCCAAATGTTGGGTACCATGGGTGAAAATAACCCTGAAAATTGATATGATTGTGCATTTTTTAAAGTACAAAAAAGTACATGTGGTTTAGCGCTTTTTCATTTATCGATTTGTGGTTTTTTTCATGATACTTCGGTACTTTGTGATATATACGGTTAGCAAATTTATGTCAAATTTACTAACATCGTTAATTGTGATTATGTGGATGCTGACATCAACATCCACGTCAACACGCTAACATCCACGTGGGCATTCACCTCAGCACTACAACATCCATGTCGTGAATTTGGCCTAAATTTACTGATGGCAAATATAATAAGATACTGAAGTGTCACGAAAAAATCATAGGCCCATAAGTGAAAAATTACTAAACCACATTGTACTTTTTGTATTTATCTTTTTTAAAAAACTATAATATTGTATGGTTGGCTAAGAAAAAAAAAATATATAAATCTGCATTTGAAATCAGTAAAATTTTTCTTTTCTGTGCTATCTCAAGTCAAACAATTTGAAATCAAAACCCAGCAAATGCCACAGGAAAAATCTACAAAAGTAATTTAACCACAGGAAACTTTAAATCACTAGATCAAATGCTCACTGGCAGGGTTTTACATTTCTGACTGCATTTATTGTAGCAGATGGATCCCACATGTTTTCACTTTGCAATGCTTTGCATCAACAGCACAGGAATGAAAATCAAATGAAGAAACACTGCCTGAATATTTATTGAGGTTTCTTATACTATCACTCCAGATTAGAACATGATCTGCCTCTGCTAAAATGAAAGGATCAGAATAAAGTGTTGCTGACCTGAATGAAGAAAGGACCTCTGCACACTTGGTCTCAAAATGATAATGATAGTTAGATAACTTTCTTGGGGATCTCTTTACTTCAAAGACAAGGCAAAAAGCTATGCCTATAAACTTGTCAAAACTTGTAGGAAACTTTATGGTAATTGATGATCCCATGTTTTGATGATTGAACCACCCTGGAACCTCACTTCCAGGATAAAGAAAAGTAAACTTTTTAAGCTTCTGTAAAGCAAAAAAATTCAAAGTAATAGAGCCAGAGAGACAGGAAAAAGAAAAGAGTGAATTGTTAAGAATTAAAAATTGTCTTATAAATGTACTTTCAAGGCTTGCTTCAACATGGTACTGAACCTCTGTCCCGAGTGTCTTTTGATCCAATCTTGAGCAGTTAGCCAATGTCAGAATTCTGAGATTGCAAGATTTTCGGAAGCTGATTTGATATGGTCTCCAGCGATATGCAATTGCTTGCCTCAAGACATTGTAAAGATGATGGAAGCTCCGGCAAGGAACAAAGACTTCTGCATGAGTTTTAACTCTAATTTCTTGAGTCCAAGAAGTCTGTAGATGCAGCTTGGAAGGCTCTCAAGATATTTGCAATCATCAAGATTCAACGACTTCAAGAAACGTAGATGCTCAATGGATGATGGTACCTCTCTAATAGCACTTCCATTTAAATCAAGATGTTCCAAGGATTTCAAGTTACAGATGCTATCAGGAAGTCTTTTTAGATTTCTGCAATTCCTCAAATAAATCCACTTTAGATTATTCATGGGCTCCAAGATTTCAGGGAAACTCTCATGTTCTGACCAGTTGTACAAATAAAGTGAATTAAGAAATTTTAACTCATAGAAGTTGCTGGGAAGACTCCAAAGTTTCCTACAATTAGAAACACATAAACAAACAAGTGTTGGAGAATTCAAGATTGATGACACTGGTGTCACATCGTTTATTTTATTGCAATCTAAACTTAAACCTTCCAGGTGATTTCCTCCAAAATCTGGACATCATTTTATTCTTGGGCAGTTGTGTAAATAAAAACCCCTCAGAACTTTTGAATTAAATCTGCTTGGAAGACTTGTCAGGCTATAACATTCCACAAGATGGACGATTTCCATTTTGGGAAGATATTGAATGGACGAGTGAACCTCTTCCAAGCTTTCACAGCACCTAAGGTTGATTTTCTCAATATTTTTTGCTCTTGATAGATCTGGAATTCTTGTCAAAAACTTAGACCTGGAAGGTCAATCTCCTTTAGATTTGCAAGATTCTGTCATGACAAAAATACAGAAACAAAAAAGCTTTGATTAGAAGAATCATCTTCAACTTCATGCATGGCACAGGTAAAGTAAAGAAACGAAAGGGAAATTCTTACTTATTCCGCATGTATTGCACCAAGTAAATAGATGAGCAATAATTACAAATAATTGCAACCATGTGTAAAGTACTCAAAGTATGTGTCATTTATTATCCAAGTGTAGAGTACTCAAGAGTACTTGTCAGTACTCAGTACTCATCTATCGGTTGAGCTCAATACACCCTGAGCAGAGAAGTCATTTCCAGAACAAAAAAAGACAAGTGATGCTAGAACTAGCACATATAGATACCTGTACTCCTGTCCACAGCTTTTTAACCTTGCTGTCAGGTAGCTTAAGTACCACTAGATTTTCAGGACTGAAATTTGATGGTAAAGATTTCATAGGGAATTGCACCCAATGTAGATACCTCAGTTCGTTGGGAAAAGAATGAAGGCCATCACCACAAAGCTGCACTTTATTTTTCACGTCTCCATCATAAAGAAGAAGAACAACAAGAACAATGATTCATAGGAAAAGAAAAGGATGTATCTATTGCTCCTTTTTTTCACAAAAGCATGTCCTTGTGTGAGTGTGTAGAGTGCACCTCTAGGTTTTCCTGGCTTCCTATTTTGCAGATTAATAAAATATTAAAGTTGTTCATGAAAAACCATTAACATGAAAGACTGAGAAAGTCAATATATAGTAAAGGAGCTTACTCATTTTCTTAATAACCTCTATATATATATATAGATGACTAGCACTCAAAAAATAAATAAATAAATAAAATTTCTCTAAATGCACCAGACAAATATAAAAATGTAATTTTAACAATAAAATGATAAAAATTCTGATTACTCTTTTAAAACAAAGTTTAAAAATTAGAATGGAAGGCATCAAATTTGCAGTTTTGAACCGCCCAAAACACCTGGTCGATTGCTTTTTTTTTTTTTTTTTATATATCAAATGACATCATTAAGCACAATGAACTTTTTTTTTTTCCTTGGACGGCAGATGGCTATCACCAGCTCTGTAAAATAATTATCTGAAAGTGATAAATTTGACATATTCCTGATGCAGATACCAAGTCCTAGCACCTGACAGTCAAAAAGTTTCAGGCAAGATTATGCCGTTTTGTGCAATTTTGGTTACCCATCTCAATAAGCTAGGTAAAGGAACTGTCAATAAGATGTTACTAGCATAAAAATCTTTCAGAAAACCCTTAAGTCAGTCCTTTCGCATGCAGTGATTCTGCTCAATAATTTCTCATAAATGCAAGCTTTGTCTAACAAGCTTATATTGCATAATTGTCTTATCCGGTGCTCCGGTTCTTTCACAAACACAGACACCATGTAGGGGAACAAAGTGAACAACTTGAATTGAGGTAAAAGGTAAAACAAAAGAAGAAATATTGTGTACTTTCCATGTTTTGTACATAAAACTGCAAATTTTTAGATTCTCTATAATTGCAGTTCAATTTGTCAATGTCAACCATCTCTTGACATTCCAGAGAGACGAACTAGAATGGATAAGACTCGGGAGCAAGTAAAGAGGACGAGATCATCCTGCAAGCTGTTTTGAGTGTCTCAGAATCACAATTCCAAACATCCAATAAATTAGGGCACTTGGTTCTAGATTAATAGCACAGGTACTTCTGATGGAACATAAATTCTTGACAAATATGCTGAGTTCATGGCATGCTTCGAGAAAAACCTCAATGTAACTGTGCTCATTGCATATCATACTTTACATGTCCAAGGTACAGACCACAAGCAGGGGCCATGGGGCTTGCAGCAGTCACAGACTTTGCGTTCAGTATTCTTTCCACTGACAGAATAGAACTATGCAATGTCAAATGGGTGCAACATGATAAAGCAATGTAACATGAGTTTTAAGAAAATAAAGGGGAAAAAACAAAATGAAACACAAATACAAAAGGAGTACGTAAAGTGAGAAGTAGACCATCTTTAGTTGTTAGATTTCCAGTGCCAACAGATTTGAGAACCCCAACAAGTAGTCGAACCTGAAAAGATTCAACTTAAATTCAAATCCATGAATGATACAAGTCACAAAAGTACAAAATCAGCAAGACACAGTTTAATAATGAATATGACTATATTGTTACTGAAAGTAACATGGTGGATTTCATCTAAGGCTTGAACATGAAAGTCTAGAGCATGTTCTATGAATATAGCAAAGCACATAAATGTTACTAATATAGTGGCTTCAGAAACAGAAGCATGAAGAATGACCCTGAAACATAAAACCTATAATGATTAATATAAACCTGGTGGTAGAGAAAAGAACGGGCCCGAGCTGTTACAACATAGCAACGATGTCTTCTTCTCATCCCAAATCCTAGACCAGTCTCACCACAGGATATCCCTGCCATGTCAGTATTGGGATTAGATCCCATGGATAGGTCAGACTTAAATTTGTTGCAGCATGAGTCTTCCCCATTCACACAGTTCTGTACCCTCTCTGTGATCGATGGAAAATATGGAGTTGAAGGCACCTCAGATACAGAAAGTTCATCCAAAGTTCTGACTGGTGATTTTGCCTGTAGTAAGTGATTGCACAAAACTCTAGATAGTTATTAGAATTGTAGCCAGCTCGCACATGAAGAGTGTATATATATATATATATATAAAGATAATTTGTTCTTTAATGGAAAAGTTCGATATGAGATATTGGGTGCATCATCAGCACCCAGAGGCTTGGGTAGAGGTCATGGCCTCATCCCAAATCCTTTCAGCTCGTCCGCTTTGGTTTGGGACCCACAGACTGCACAATTTTGTCCTTTGATGAAAAAGAGAGGGGAAACTTGAGCTTAGAAGGTCATCTCCTAACTGATGTGGGATATTAGGTGCATTATTAAAAATTATAGTGAATATACTTGATTTCACTCTTTGAAATACAAAAATCAAATTTGCCCCAAATATCAATTTATATATTATAAAAAATCATTTTTTCAATTTTGGGCTATCCAAGTACAAGGTGCCCCAACATGATGATGGCTGTATTGTAACTCGTAAGCGACTTCTCGAAAAAAAATGGCTTGCACAATTCTCTCTATGTCAAGCAACAAACGGGGAAAATGTAAAAGAAGCCATCTACAAGACAAGGAACAACCTGACAACCAGATGCCCTAAAGGAACTGAAATCATGGTGTCCAGCAAGAACTTTGCATGCCTCCTGCATTGATATCCATTATTTATTTTTTTTCTTGACAGAAAAATGAGTAAAACTAGGCAGTGCCCTGGTATATTTAGCTAACCTGCATAGCAACAATATCTAGGTCCTCAGGCACATGCCATCCGCGTTCTTTCTCAAATGTAGACAAAGACTCAGGTCCAGATAGCAACCGGTAAAAGTACCTAACAATTTTTTTTCCAATAACATAAATTCAAAAAATTATCCCATATACAAGATATTCATGGAGTTCGGCACATAAAACCATATATAAAATGTTATAACATGACCTGTGATAGCTTATATTTCACATCTATTTGAGATTATATTGAGGTCGTGTACGACATGGAAGATTTGACATTGAAGCAAAAATTAATTCCCACAAACTTCACAATCCTAATTGCTACCACTAAAGGATTCATCCTTTGCAGTCAGTCTTAAATAGATAGTCTATTATATCAACTAAATAATATATGCCTCAGATTGTGACACAATTTCTACAAAAAGAATACATATGCATTAATACCTACGTGCGCTCTTGAGCTTTAAATCTTGCATGAAAATCAGAAGGAACACATCGAACATCAGTCACCGAGATATCACCTTCATTCTTCTGTCAAAGCAAAATAAAAAATGTGCAGGAGTTATTGTAAACAAGAAAATTAGTAGCACATATGGACATTTTATTCAGATTGAGCCATAGGCCACTCTTCAAATTATATGATATCCAACATGATAGAAACTAAGTAAAATTAGTAATCATAATATTTAAAAAATAAAATATACAACAATTTTCAATGCACACAAACATAAGATCACATAATCTTATAAGTTAAAACAATCAGCATAAATAGTGCAGTAATGTTTACAGATGAATATTTAGATTGAATAAAAGTCGGTAACATGATGGATTGTACACCTAACAATGCCATAAATATAAGCAATTAATTTTAATATGTCATGTTAGCAGGATGTCCCCAGAGTCCAGACACACATAAATATTGTTACAGGCTGTAGTCAAATAGTCTAACTTAGTTGTTGTAGCAGAGATTTTGTAAGACTTTTTAGCCATGTAGAAGACTTTCTGGCTTTACATCTGTATATATATATATGTGCTTGTACATTTGATAATGATAAGAGTGAAATATATTTCTTCATTTGCTCTGTTTTAACTCTGTTTACACTGGAAAATATGTTTAGTAGTGTAATTCTTTTCGTACTCTATTTTTTTATTTTTCCTTAGAAGAACTTTTGTCCAACTTTCCTGAAAAGGTAATAGTCAAAATACATATATATATATATATATATATAAGTGAATAAATAAAGAAAATACTTATAGAAAATGGCAGTGATTTAACTTTACCTAAGCAAGAATGCTGCTAACTTTATCATCTGATCAACTATTTAGAATGTACTAACGGGAAAAAAAACAAAAACTGAAATAAAAAATCATTGGAAAAAAAAAAGTGTTGGTTCCACAATTTGAATCCAACCATTAATCAAAAGAACAAGATGATGTTAGCCAATAAAAGTGTTTCCACTTGGGAACCTAGGAAAACTAAAACTACAAAGTAAACCTCGGAAGACATCCTTTGATAGTTTTGCAAAGCTAAGCCAAATTTAGAAAATTAGGAAAAAAATTTTCCAATTATGTGTTTGGGAAAATATTCAACCAAATACTAAAGCCTCTTTTCCAATTTTTTTGGAGTATATTCCCTGGAAATGTTTTCTGCAATTGAACACCTCCTCTTCGCCACTTATTAGCATTGCATATAAGTCCCAAAATGTATTTCTAATGTAGCCCGCAATAATGTATTGGTCTATTACATTTTTTCCTAAAGGTTCAGTATAACCCTTGTGTTCAAAAGCAAGTTAAAATGTTCCCCAAATTTAATAACTTTTGCTAAAACTTCTCTCTCTTAGGTTTGAACAATTTGATGCCAAAATGGTTTATGAAGTAAATAACTAAGAAATTTTTTTTTTTTAAAGAAAAATAACACAATTCCAAAGGTACCATCTTATGAAGAAATCATGTGCTGCCAAGTCACATAAATTCCTCTGCTCATTCTTTCAAAAAATAAAATAAAAAATAAAAAATTTTGAGCTTATATTTCAAAAAAAAATCTCGTGAATTAAACCATTGTCTTAAGCCACTCTTCCATCCATTAAAGTTTATTTACTAGAATTTGATGTGTAGCTTCTGAACCTCTTTTTTTTTTTTTTTTTTTTTGACTTAAACAAGGAAAAGAAATTAATCTTTCCAATTGGTTTCAAAGCATTAGAGCAATGCAAAGCGTATCTGATTTTATCAAACTGTGAAGAAAAAAAAATTAATGAGTTAATATTATTTTTAGAATGCTATGAAAGAAAATATTTTAGCCGTCATCAACATTATCCAATTTTATAAATCATTAACTTTAATTTTATCAAACCAAAAAAGAAGAAAAATACTAAAAGATATTTAATGAATGAAATATTAAAAAATAAATATAACAATATAAAAAAAAAATTTAGCCATCAGCAACTCTATCCTTTACTAGTCAAAATACTCACATGTTACCTAAGAAGTAACTAAGCAAAGTGGTTATGACTAGAGACTATGAATTCTCCTAGTATGATCAGAAATCTTCTATAGAAAATGACCTAATAAACACAAGATACCAAGCATAAAATTAATGAAAATGCCATTGCCATATTATTGCCAAACCATAATTAAGCCCTACGTTCCATGAAGTAATAGAAAAAATAAAGATTGAGAATGATAGCAATATATCTATATAGAAAAGATAAAATTGACAAAATTATTAAGTTGAGATGGTTCCTAAACACCTTTTTCCTTGACAACTTGAATTAGATAACCCATGATATTAAGCACAATAAAATTGTAATAAGATAATTGACAATTTCCCAAGTAGATCATATGGTTGTTTTGCGATAAAACAGTCATGCTAACCAATTAAAATTAATTGGAGCTTCAACTAATTTGGCTCCTCTTGGATTTTAATGGCAATGCATTCATGCCAAACTGTGGTAAAAACATATTCTATTTAAAAGAAAATGTGTGAATCTAACAGTAACGTGGAACATAGTGACTTAAATGCAAAATGTACCTTCCTCTAACTTGCCCAAGAATTTCCTCTGCTTTGGCACCATAACCAATCTCAGCACCATCCTGTGCATAAAATTACGTTTATTAAAAAAAAAAGAAACTATATGCACACTAAAAGCTCAGAATAACAATGAAAAAATATTAAAAATAAGCATTAACCTTTGACCAATATGAATTATCTTTAAGCCTCTCATCAGAGAAAACCACATCATCAACTTTTATTCTCTGGAAATGCTTAACTTGCTTTGGCTGCAAAAAATTCATTCCAGTCAAGTGTATTGAGATTTAATCAAAGAAAGCATTAAAGAAACATCACCATTAAACACAACGATATTGATAGATGCATAGAGAGGGAGGCGGGTAAGAGTGAGAGGTTATACTGATCCTGAGAAAGTTTGTTAGACTATTAAGTATGCATAAGTAATTCCAAAAACATGATGAGAAACTCTCCTAAACTACAAGTACGGAAAAGTAATTACAAAAACATGATTTCCTTACAATTAGGTATGGATATGATGTTAATCCTTAGAATGTCTAACCACAGTCTTTGAAATCTTAAAAGGGCTGTCCTCTTGCAACCTAGCAACATCATGAAAATGGCCTACAGGAACATTCATACATGATACAGTTTGATTTTTATGCGATACTTATTTATAATGTACAGACATTCATTGAGCAAAACCCCTAGTAGAAGAATTTAAACCCTTTTTACCCTCAAATTCACACTAATATTATAAAAAAAAATCATACAGTTGGTTCAGGTGAATAAAATTCATCTTATTCTTCATAACACTAATGAAAAAGAATTTGAATAGAAAACAGATGCATCAAATAGATTTTCATTTAAAGCAGATTTTCTTATGTAGAATTTGGCTATTCCCAAGAATAAGAAGATAGGTGGACCACAAAAGATTTGCATTGGATGATGTGATAGGACACTGTGTACATATGTATTAGCAGATATCACTAGGAACCTGGTAAGATCATAAAGCAAGTCCACACATGCAGGGGCATTTGGTATTTAAGGGGCTGCAACTTCAGAATATGAAGCTAGCACATCATCTCATATTAGATTGTTAAAATCCATACCTCAGTGGAACCATAATGTTGCGTCTTTGATTTCTTCATGGAAGATATCTTTCCATTATCCTGAAGACTCCCATTCAACAGCCCACTAGTATGCTTAGGAGATATTTTCGGGGCCTCACCAGAACCAAATTTGCTGCTTCCTTCTTCCAAAGGTTTCACTTCAATTCTAGAGGGTGAATTTAACTCCGCAGATTGCTCTTTCACCTTGGGTTCTTCAGAGCCTTCTGTCTTTCTACGTTTAGATTCTTCTGTCTTCACATGTTCAGATACTTCAACTAGGTTTTCATCATTGGACTGAGGAGCACATTCTTCAGACACCACTCTTTTCCTCTTCTTGGAACTTCTATTCTGTTTTTCAGTAGCGTCATCCTTTGGAATCTTAAAATCATCTTTTTCAGAATCAATTTTCTTTGGTTTTCCCTCTTCAACAACAGGATCAGGAAACAAGTGGTTTTTCTTCTTCTTTTTCTTATCCTTAGAATTAATATTTGTCTCAGAGGCTGTCATTTTCTTGTCCTCTTGTAACACTACACTGATAGACTTTTCTTCAGTTGGCCCATCTAGCGAATTATGTCCAGCATTAACAATAACGGCTTCTGAATCCAAGTTGCTATGTTTTTTCTTGTTTCTCTTTTTCTCCTTAGACTTTACATCTGCAGAAATTGTATCATGTGCAGGATTCTCTTCAGCACTCTTATTGGTCTTCTTCTTCTTTTCAACACCTAAAACAGAAACAGAATCAACGCTCCATATATTCTGGAAATGCCATAATTCTTTCTAGAAATTGCCATGTAGTTCTGAAGGAGAACATTTAGGGACAACAACAAAAGAATGGGGAGAAATTTAAATAAAGAAATTTCCTTTCAAAACTTTAAGAATACCTTGCACCTTGAGGCTCTTGGAGTTCTTGGCAACATTATTGCTGAAAAATAAGAAACTCGGATATTACAAATAAGCAATGCATTATGTTTATACTTATATTCATATAATTGGCAACCACAATAGAAAAGCTGAGACTGAATTAAACTATAAAAGCCGTACCACATATCCAAAAACTTGCTAAACACCTCCTCCAAATCAAATGACGAATCAATCAAATCATTTTTCTACAATGCAAATGATAAATTTCAGGGAAAATTAGATCAATTAGATGAAGGAACAAAAACAGATTGACAATTTGAAAGAGAAAGAAACAAAAAAAAAAACCTGGATTTTGGCTTCGGAACAAAACTTCTTAAGGGCTTTGGAGAAGCCACTTCGTTCAAGATAGTTGGCTATGGAGTGAAAGAGAAGGGTCTTCTGCTCTGGGTTAAGAATATGGGTTTTGTCGTTGTTGCCATCGTCTAGCTTCATGCTGCTTGCTGGCGGCTTAGACAACAACAGCACTTGGCGAGGCGTAAATGCTAAAATGCTACGATTCACTTGCACGTCCTTTACAATTTGGGTTTTGGGCATATATAAATAGTTATAAAAGACAGCTCTCTAAGCTGCAATAGACTCTACAAAATCCCAAATAAGTATTACGGCGAGCAAGGAAAAAGAGAGAAGAAGAAGAACAAACCGTTAACTGAGCTGAGTGCAGAAAAGCTGATTGCGTTGCTCTGGCCGACGGAAGAGAGTCATTTTTTGAAGATCGTTTATATTTATAGTTTGTTTCCAGAGCGGAGGAGAGCTAGGGCTTCTTTGTCCAATCAGCATTTTCTTTGGATTAATTATTTTTTAAAAAAAAATATTTTTGTGGAAGAAATTTGTGTGTATGCACACACGAGAATGATAACCTGTATTGTCCAAAAAAAAAATAATGATAACCTGCCCTTAGCAGGGATTGCATCTCTTGCACCAGTGATTATTAAAATGATATTTAGTAGATATAGAATCACGTAAAAATAAATTTTAGAATTAGAATCGTATTTCGTCACTTTATTCATGCAAGTAAATTGTTCGAGACAACTAAAAAACAAACAAAAAATTTCTAGTAGGCCAAAGTAAATATATATATATATATTTTAAAGATAGAAATAGTATCAGCTCTTCCGGCAGCAGAACCATCAAATTTGCAAATTAAAAAAAAAAAGTAAGAAGTTTTCTAAAAAATAATAATAATTGTCAACAAAGAAAATAAATATTTATTTTTTTTACTGACAATTCTTCTGAAAATAAATTAATGTACAACTAACCAATTAAAATTGAAGTCACTGGACCCAGGCCTAAGGCAGCTGCTACTTGTTTCGAACCCCACAGGTCCCGTCTCCTCCTTTGGTAAAAAAAAAAAAAAAGAAAAAATTGATGTCACTGGAATTTCAACTACCTCAAAAGCTTTGGTTGTTTCTTCAGCATGCTTGCTGCTGCCCTAAAAAAAAAAAAAAATCAAATGTTTTGTTTGACTGCTCTACCAACATCACTAGAAATAGGCTTGCGAAGCAGAATCAGACTCGTAGAAGACAATTTTAATTTTTCCTATTTTATCAGAGTAGAATCATGATATTTTCAAAAAATATGGACCACTTTGGAAGAAAGGTCATATGGATTCTCAATTTTGTTGTTAATCACAATTTGAAAGATCCTCTCCAATCCATATATACGGGTCATCAACGGCGGAACTGATAATCTATCCTTGTAACTATTGGCTAAGGTACTGGCCAACAATCTGATCAAAATCAGTAGCTAATCGCCCGAATATAAGAAAAGATACATATCCAGTTGCGTCTTCAACAATTGTATTCAATTTATACCTAAAAAAAAATAGTGTTTGTGCATAATGAAATTGGTAAAAAAAACGTAAATGTTATATTGTGCAAAACATATAATTATTTAAAAAATATAAATATTACCAGTGTATTGGAAGATCCAGAAGAACTCTCCAATTATTGCATCACACTTGTTTGTTATAACTCTGAACATTATTTCAGCATTGTGGACATGCCTTGTGCTACCATCTACTCGTGACGTCAACACTTTTTATAATTGCTTTGCATGTAAACATGATATCCTGTTAACATAATATTTTATTACCGCACTTAATTTATGAGCAGTATACCTAACTTAATATTTAAAATAGACAACATTTGTCTACCTTATTAGAGTGAATATCAAATGATAGAAGCTGTGAAATTGTCCAATGATTTGTCTCTTTTTCCATCTCAACACTCATATAAACATGAGCTCCAACATCAAGTTTTAAAATTTTTTGGAATGATTGTTGTAACCTATATCGGAACAGTTACTAGAAATTAAAACTATATTATGACAATCCATAAAAAACTAACAACTCAACTGTAAAATTAAATCATATGGCCTTCATTGCAGCAATCTTGGGAATGTCGAGATTTAGAAGAAATCTAGTCGCTGAAGTACTGTAAATTGCAACCTCATCTATGAATTCAAACAAAATATATTCCATTTTTAAAAGTAAAATTACTTGTAAAAGATTAAGTTTTTTAAAGAAATAATTAGAATTAATAAGATTATTCTTGCTAATAAAATAATTAAGATGATTATTTTTTAAAAAAAAAGTCGGATAAGTAAATTAATACCATTAAACTTCTTAATAGTCATTAGTAGGAAAGAAACTCCACTGGACCATCTTTTTCTACCTCCAACATACCTTTTTCTGGAAACAAAGCAGCAGACTTATCCCACAGTGTTATATCCAACTCATCATCCCTACGATCAAAATATAACAGTCAATCATAATAAACAATAAAGGAAACAAAAATGTTTATAATCATTACATTTATTTAGTTAGAAACACGTACTTTGCATTTGTTATTTTAATTCTTTTTTTTTTAAATTTGCAATTCTACCGGCGATGTAGATCTCTTCAACTTTTTCGATGGACGTTACTTGACCAAAAACATCTATATATATATATATATATCCACAGTGTTGTATCCAACTCATCATCCCTACGATCAAAATATAACAGTCAATCATAATAAACAATAAAGGAAACAAAAATGGTCATAATCATTACAGTTATTTAGGTAGAAACACGTACTCTGCATTTGTTATTTTAATTTTAATTTTTTTTTGCAATTCTACTGGCGATGTAGATCTCTTCAACTATTTCGATGAACGATATAGTTTCTTTAAACTAACTGCATTTTTGAGATATTTTGTCTTTTACTTTAATGAATAATTCTAAATCTATCTAACAGTGGAGGTGGGATTAACTCATATATCCTATTCACTTTTCATTTTACTTTAAGATTTAGGAAAAAATTTTATAGAGAGACTTAAGCCAAATAAACGGAAAGGGCATTAGAGATCACTCAATAAATGAAAAATGAAACACTTAAACTTAAAGGTTCTTTTTTAGCTATTTGAAAGTTATCCAACTTGAGTTTGGAGGGTACAAACGATTTTCTTCTTTTTTTAAAGAGATAGAAAGAGTAAGAGAGAGAACAAATGGAGAGAGAAAAAGAAATAGGAAAGAGAGAGAGAAGAAACCAATTAGAGAGAGATAGGTAGTATGTTAGAGCAAAGATTATATAACTATATAGATAGTTTACTATACAAAAATATAAAAATTCAATAGTATTTTTTAAAATTTAATTAAACATTATGATAATACTATATATGTTTGTTAATATAAATGAGAGATTTCTGATAATACATACAAGGGTTGGGTGACTTCTCACTAGATCATTCCTCTTTCTTTTGCCTCGAGACTAGTTGCTTCTACTTTCACTCTCGGTAAGCAACTTTCACTCTTGGTACCAACAATAGTTCATCCAGGTGTAGTTGATTTTTCACCACCTTTTATACATAGAGTATAAAAGTAGAGAATACAAAAACAGAGTGAAAATAGGAAATGCAAACTTTGCTTGACATGTATTGATACATTTTAATTAGTAGTAATAGTGAAACATAAAATTTTCTCATAGGCAATCACAAATTCAACAAAACATTCTCATATGCATTGAGATCACATTTAACTATGGGACAGTTGCATTTATATTTATTTTAACCGACGGTACACCTATCCTTAGTTAGTCCTTTTGGGTTTTCTAATTAATTATTTTCTCTCCTCTTACTTTTCTTCTTTCATATGTAATATCTCTTAAGGCAATTGATATGGAATGGTTCTAAAAATTCATCCCCCTCCGAATCCACCAGATTCATTACTCCTTTGGATAAGAATTCTATGACCAAAGATGGACCTTCCTAATTTGGTTTCAACTTGCTTTTAAGATTTGGAACGGTTTTCTTTGAATGCTTCATAACCCAATCTTTGACTTTGATGTCACCTAGCTTTACCCTCTTATTGAAAACTTTAGTTATCCAACCCCAATACAGTTGTGTGTGATATAATGCTTTTAGTCTCTCAATGTCCAAAAGTGTCATTTGTGCATGTCTTTGCTCAGCCACTGTGCCTCGGGCAAGCGTGCTTCAATCATTATCCTTAGGACATATCTTTTGAAGGCCAATTTATATCCAACTTCAATAAGGATTAATTTGTTCTATATAAAATACCTTTTGGTGCATGGAAATCATCATTCATTTAGCATAGAATTCAAGATGTAAACAAGGTTCGAGCAAATAACCTTAAATTCAAGGGAGAGGAAGGGAAGGGAAAAAAGGGGGAAGGGAAGGGAAGAGGGGGG
>CATIWK010011861.1:0-27529 GCA_949634005.1 Mallotus japonicus | reverse complement strand
TGTGTTGTTTCATAATTGCTTGAATTAATGGTCCAAGAGTTGTGGACCAAGGCCCAAAAAGAGTTTTTGGACTTAAGATTAATCAAGTAATTTGACAAAGCTCATTTGTCCTAATCTAAGTCCACTTGTAGATGGATTGGGCTTTTGGATCAAGAGTTGGCCCAATGGATAGCCCAAGTCCATTAAGAGAATTGTTATTTGATTTTTATGAAATCAAATATTAATTTAGATAATTAATTGACAAGTGTAAGGCTAGGATGTTGTAGAGAAATTACATGAGATGTAATTTCTACATTCATTTATTTTGGAAATAAATGACTTATATATTTGTCAATTAATTAGTGACAAGTGGCAAGTGTGTAGAGAAAATTGGTCTTATGACATGTGACATGGTGATGTCATAATTCTCTACCAATTATTCACTAACTATTTAAAATAAATATAAAGGATATTTATTTATTTGTTGTTGGTGAGTAGACAAGTGGGGTAAGCTTATTAATTTCTACTTTTGATCAACCAATTATATCTTAAAGCTAATAAGATATTTATATGGTTGGTGTAGAGAAATTAAGAAAGGCTTATAAGAGAAAAATAAGATGAATCTTATTTTTTTTTAGAAGTCAAAAACGTGAGCTAGGCTCACAAAGGAATAATGAAGGAGCAAAACACATATCTAAAGAGAAACCTTCAACCTCTTGCATGGAAGATCAAAAGGGGCTAGCTTCAAGGTCATAGAGAGGGCAAGCTAAGCACCTCATGATCAAGGCAAGATGGAGATGAGGTAAAGCTTGGTGTTTCAAGCTAGAGGCTTCACATGTGGGGAGCTCCAAGAGGATGATTCATGGGATGAATCATGGTGGAGATCCATTGTAGTAGATTACATGTGGTTTTCATCAAACTCATGGAAATTGGTAAGTAATTCCGCAACTTATTGATTTTCTTTGTTGTTTGTATGATTAGCTATGTGATTAATTACAAATTGGATCTTGGGTTAATGGAATGCTAGATTAGATCTAGGGTTGTGGATTGTGAAAATTTTTATAATTTGCTCCACTTAGCATTGGATGTTTAAGTGCCACAACCGGATTCCTTTCAATGATTCTCCTCAATTTTCAACACAAGAAAAATAAGCTTGGCTCCGATGGAATCATTGAGCTCTCTACAACACCTAGACATAGGATGAAGGACAACGCCATATCTTAACTTTTCCTGAAACAAATTAGTTTCTCTACCCCATAAGTGTACCTTACCCAACTGTCTCCTCTTCCCAACCAAATCCAGTGCTCTATTAGAGAACT
Organism: Mallotus japonicus; assembly: GCA_949634005.1. Lineage (NCBI taxonomy): Eukaryota > Viridiplantae > Streptophyta > Magnoliopsida > Malpighiales > Euphorbiaceae > Mallotus > Mallotus japonicus. Next base: position 26,231 of record CATIWK010011861.1, on the reverse strand, counting down.
TTGGACTTACAGCAGGCAAAGAAGATGAAAATGAGCACCAAGGAGCTGATATTTTCTCACAAAGCACATGGATACAATGCAGCAAGAGCTGTACTAGAACAACCAGCGATAGTGAAATAGTTCTCATTGCGGTGACTATAACTCTGGGAAACTTCCTCATAGCTCTCCCATCCAAGCTAATAACCCTGATCGGAAATGCCCTCTGGCTTGTCTGAGATGCTGGCTCACTTGTGACCCTAGGGTTGTGAGCTAGTTCCTTGATTTTACTTTCCTTCATTATACTAGCTCTTGCCATAGCGTTCAGCCTGAATTTCTTTGCTTGTTTTGTGCCGATATACCAACTGATTTGTTTCCCTGTTCACGGTCTTCACTTCCCATTTAATGGCCTGCTCAAGCTAGATCTAAATCTAGCACTTGACTTATTCAAAACACTAAAATTTCAGATCAAAAAACTAAAAAATTAAAACTTCAAATAACTAAATTATTGTAAGATAATGATAAATAGTAAAAGAAATGAGATGGGAGGGTGGTTTTTGACCAAAAGAATGGCAAAAAAACCACTCTCAAAGGAACTGGAAGAAGAAGGCGACGACGCACTACAGAGAAAAGAAAGTTGAGGAGTCAAAAGTTTTTTTCACGACCTTCTATATATTCTTGTATCGTTATGTTAGTTATTGCATGGTTAATATGGTAGCATGCTAAATTTATCATTTTCTATTTATCTTTTCTTGCAATGTGGATTTGTTTACTGGAAAAACAATTTCTAATAAAAGTCTTTAGATTATTTAAGGATGAATTTTGTGAGCCAATCACAAAAAATCAACAGTAAGAGAACAGATTTTTGTTATCATGATAGGGTGATAATAGGATTAAAAGAAGCTTTTAACCTTTTTAATATACTGAAAACGAATTTGATCTATTAGCAAACTGGAGGAGTTTAAGGGAAAAAATAAGCTTTTTGTGTTTTTTAGTAAAAGATGGATGTGTCCCTTTATCCAAATCACTAAAAACATTTTATACAGTCAAAAGGTTAATCATAATCAAACTCTATAGGGTTTTAACCCCATTCTAATTTTAACACTAAACAATAGATATAATTATGGACTTACAACTCATAAGCTGATCCAATATAATATTAAATGTTGAACTTTAAAATTATTAAGATCAAAATTTGATAAGTGTCTTACCTCATATTTGAGTATTCATCCTTTGAGCATTATGTGTAATATTTTTAAAAATTTTAATTTTTTTTTTCTTAAAAGTAAAAAATAGTTATTTAATTGCAGTATAAACTCTTTTAAAGTTTAAAATTAGAAACAGAATCCTATTAAATCTAAATTGTTACATTATAATATAATTAAAATAATGAAAATAATAATATTATCGTAAATGATTATATCACTTAAATCAGTATTTTCTCCATTAAATTGTATCTACCTTTCACCCTCACAATTATATCTCAAATAAATTATATTGCATTAGCTTATAATTTAATTTGAGGATTTCTATTATTAAAAGAAAAATATCTTTTTCCTCTTTTTTTTTTTTAAATTGTGGACCTATTTTTGGGCAACTTGTATTCATTTACTGAAGGTAATTAGTTTTTGTGACATTGGATTGCTATTAATTGGTGGATTTTAAGGTATAAAAAATACCAATATTCAAAGTATCAGTTGGTTCATATTTTCATATGTTATCTTAGTAGGTAATTATTATATTTATCTTTTTCATCTATTTATTTTATTTATAAAATGTCAATAGGTCACTATCAAATGAGAATTTATCAGCTTAGACTTGATTATTTTGCGTTGATTTTTTTTTTATGCAAAATCATCTTTTATCAAAATTATTGTATGTAAAATTTAAGGATAATTAGGAAATTGTGCAGATTCACAACTAGTTTTGATAAATGTGAAATTTTAATTTTTGAAAAATAAAAAATAGACCTGAATTTGGATAATTCTAAGCGAATGATTAGCTTAGCACATACTTATTCGTGTCTAAATTCAAATATAAATTATTCCTTGGAAAAAAAACTTATGGGCTAAATAAAAGGTTTTCGTACCCCCAAAGCCTTAGCCTAGTGGTGGAGGCTTGGGGGTGTGGGTTGAAGGTTGGGGGTTCAATACCCCCCTCCCCCCTCAACCTCCCCACAAATTTGGTCAAAAAAAAAAAAATAAAAGGTTTTCGTTTAATTTATTCAGTACAATATATATATATATATATATATTACACTCAAATGGTGACAAGAACATTTTACCATAAATGGTGATTACACTCAGTATATATATATATATATATATATATATATATATTTTGAGTAATCGACACTCAACTTTTTGGATGACATGACAAGAACATGTAGTGCACCAGTGTTTTCACAATTGGTACAGTGAATGGATGGCAAGTGTTAAAAAATAGTACAGAAGTTGTCACCTGATGATAGTAATTTGCTCCAATTATGTTGGTGATGGATTAATTTTGATCCAATTTGTGCTTTATTGAACAAAAAAAAAAAAAAAGAGTGAGAAATTATATTTTTGTACTTTAGGTTAAAAAAGAAAAGTATGTTTATTTGAATAAAAGAGAATGTTTAAGCTAAAATAAAAGACATAATTTTTCATAAAAAATGATAAATAGTGTTTTAAATATGATAAAATTGGAGTGTTTTATATCAAATAAAATATGTGTATTTTAATAAAAATAGAATTTTAAATATTTTTATAGAAAAATATTATGAATTTTAATAATTTAACACATAAACCTTTTAGAATGAATGTTTAATCATGAAGAGTGACACTTGTCAAATTTTTTGGCCTAATAATTTGGAGCTTAGCATTTAATATATATGTATAGATTTTATGAAAAAAAATGAAAATAAACATCAAAATCTCTAAATTTATCTTCAAAATATAAATATATTTTTTTTCTAAAAGAGAAAAACCAAGAAAATGTGTTAACCTGTAGATGATTTTTTAAAAAAAATTAAAAAAGAAAAAAATTGTCTCTACCAGATAATTAAAGGAAATGAATTTTTTTTTAACCACTGGAAGGTCAAAAGGGAAGTGGAGGATCGAACCCATAACCTCACCTTATAATATCCATCACCTGAGTCATTAGGCTATAAATAGAGGACAAAAATAAATTCTTTATATGTGATACATATGTTTGATATTTTTTAAATGAAAATATTATACACATTAAAAAATTTACTAAATATTTACATATTTAATATTTTAACTACTAGTGTAATATATTCAAAATAATTAATTTTTTTTTCCAAAATATGTAAAGCAAGGATTCTCTAATTTTTTTTTTTGAACAATGCAAAGATTCTCTATTTGGAAGATACCAATCAGCATCCAAAAGAAAAATATATGAACATAATTACATTATGTCTTATATTACATCAAATCGGACATATTACAGTGAAGTGTTGGTAGCGCAATATTTGTTTTTTTAACAAACAACTGAAAGATTAAGGGAGTAGTGGGGATTCAACCACGACTCACTTTATAATGTCCAATAGTCCCGAGTACTACAGTGAATAAAGAAAAACAAATCATTTCAAATGATGAGTATGACTAGAAAACGGGACAATACCTCCTCCCACAACCACAAACACGTCAAGCCAAACTGAACTGTCTTGAAGAGAAATAGAAACGAGAGCTACGCACCATCTATCCTATCTCTACTCCAGCAATGGCAAGCCAGAACTCACTGAGCGCTGGGAATCCGATTAGATGCAAAGGTAAATAATCGTTTGTTTCATTAAAATTCGTGGATCTAGTATTTTTTTTTTCTAAGTCAACGTTTATGCTGATTATACATGGTGTACGTATAAAAAACTGCAGCGGCAGTTAGTCGTAAACCAGGAGAGCCTTTGGTTATAGAGGAGATAGTGGTGGCGCCGCCTAATCGTCATGAAGTTCGGATTCAGATTATATGCACTTCCCTCTGTCAGAGTGATATTACTTTCTGGAAGCTGAAGGTTTCATCTTCGACTCATTCTAAATCTTTTTTGAACCCCATTCTAAATCGTTCTTTTATCATCAGAAATGCAAAAAATAAGAATTTGTTTGTTTATGTTTTGCTTATTTGAAGGATTTTCCTGGTGTTTTTCCAAGAATTCTCGGCCATGAGGCTATCGGGTAAGCTGTAACACTTCCATTATCCTTTATCTGAATATGCTGCCCATTTAGTGGACTGAGTCAACCATCTGACATTTGTATCCGATTGAGCCAATCACTCACTAACATCATATGGCGGGCGGCGCGACTCCTAAAATAACAAAACACAAAAGTACCCGTGAAACAACGTTGTCTTATTTCTTTCCCTGCTGGTCCTAGACAGCTTCCACGGTCCAACATCCCACTAACCATAATTGAGAAAATTTCAAATTTTTTTCTAGTGGACCAATAGATGTGGTTGTGGAGTTACACACGCCCCATTAACATATACTTCAAGTGGACTAATTTTGTTCTGATACCAAAAATTTATGTAAAAGTGAATTAGTTGCTCTGCTTTTAGCAAAAGCAACTTGAGATATTTACTCAGGTGATCGACATTTCTTACGCCTGCCACATCTTTTGAGTTGTAAAATTAGTTGCTCTTAAAGTGGTTGTTTAATTTGTGCTTTTTGTCTTGTTGTAGGGCTGTGGAGAGCGTAGGTGAGGACGTTGATGACTTTAAGGCAGGTGACATAGTTATTCCCACTTTCTTGCCAGATTGTGGAGATTGTACGGATTGCAAATCAAAGAAGAGCAACCTTTGTTCAAAACTGCCTTTCAAGCTCTCTCCTTGGATGCCAAGAAATGAGACTAGTAGATTCACTGACCTCAACGGAGAGGTTTTACACCATTTTCTCTCCGTGTCCAGTTTTAGTCAGTATACTGTGGTAGACATCGCCCATCTCACAAAGATTGACTCTTCTATCCCTCCAAACAAAGCATGCCTCCTCAGTTGCGGAGTTTCAACTGGTAACAATGCCCGTATTTAATTAGAATTGTAACAAGCTGCAACGTTGGCGGTTTGCATTGACACTGTAGTTTATAACCTCCCATTGGCTGGATTCCTAATTCCACTTACTCATGCATGACTGTATTGCGACTTCTTTTCTATCAATTTTCATGTTAAACTTCTGGTGCACATTCTGAATTGAATCTTACTTTTGTCCGTTCAGGATTTCAGTGATTTTAGTTGCATTCAGTACCCTATATGCTGATTTTGGAACTTTAAGCAATTGGATGTTTGATTTGTACTTCTATTGTTAGTGTGGCCAAAAAAAGTATTCCACTTATGCGGCAGCGTTGTTGCAAATATGTCGGTCTCATGCTCATTTTAGATATTTGTTAAGTCTGAATTATATTAGTTTATGCCTTTGATAAAAAGCTGGCGATTATTGGAGTGTGTTTTGGGTGGAGAATGTATTCATTGATATCATCTGATGCTTTAGGTGTTGGTGCTGCATGGAGGACTGCTAATGTGGAGGCAGGATCGACTGTTGCCATATTTGGGCTGGGGTCAATTGGCTTAGCAGTATGATCTTCAAAAGATCTCCTTATGCATTTTTTTTTTCACACATGCATCTCCCATTGATATGATGACAAGAGTAGAAGTTATGGACTTATGACTATTTGTTATTATGCAGGTTGCTGAGGGTGCGAGACTCTGTGGTGCTACTAGAATTATAGGCATTGATACAAATGCAGACAAATTCGAAATTGGTGAGTATTTACATGATTTAATCAAAATTCAGACGAATTCAAAATTACTGAGCATACATGATTTTATTTGGATCTTCGAGGAAATTAGTACTTCAACGTCTACTGGTTAAATTGGTTAAAATTCAGTTTCTTGTACAAGCACCATGTGCTTCATGTTTTGTGCATGCAACAATGTATAAATGACTCTATTTCATATTGTGGAATAATGTTAATATGGGTCAAATGGTTATGGTTTGTTCTCTTTTCTACACAGGGAAAAAATTTGGAGTCACAGAGTTTGTCAGTGCTGGAGACTTGGGGAATAAATCTGTGAGCCAGGTCTTCCTCTCTTTCTTATTACTCATACTTCATCTCTTCAGTTGAGCTTGTTGCTTAAGGAAAATTGAAGAAAGTGTATTTTGAAAAAAAAAACCAAAAGGTTTAGGTTGTGTACTAGATGGAAAGCCATTTCTTTTGAAAAATGGTAACAATATGTTTTGAAGGGAAAATCTTGATGAGGCTGCCCAATCATTGTAATTTTGAAGAAAAAACAGATTGAGTGGTTAGCTAGTGTAGGCAAAAAGAAAAGAAAATTCTCAGAGCAATACCTTAGAGCTTGTGTAGGCAAAAAGAAAAGAAAATTCACAAATTAGAGCTTCTGTCAATTATTGAGTGGTTCTTCATGCTTCCCCTCCCTCTCCGGACCTTGAGCAGGTTATAAATGAGATGACCGGTGGAGGGGCAGACTATTGCTTTGAATGTGTTGGTTTGGCATCCCTGGTTCGTGAAGCATATTCTTGCTGCAGAAAGGTCACTCTCTGCCAAAACTTCCTTTCATTTTTTTTATACTGTTACATGCATGGTGGATGAATTAAGACTGCTGTGTGTCAAACTTTTTCATGTAAAATTCAGGGTTGGGGAAAGACAATCGTCCTAGGAGTGGACAAACCAGGTGCAGAAGTGAGCCTTAAATCTTTTGATGTTCTTCACAGTGGGAAAATTCTCACAGGATCCTTGTTTGGAGGCCTCAAACCTAAATCCGATATACCAATTCTCCTTAAGCGGTATATGAACAAGGTGAATTAAAAAGTGCTACTGTGTTTTTCCTCTTTTAATTTTTTTTCTTGCCCACCATAATTTATGAAGAAGTCTATGGTGTTCTTTTTAAAATGCAATGAATCTAGTGATGTATTATGAGTGTACATCTACCTTATAGATGATTATTTTGATAGGCTCCAAAATAAATTTGAGAATCTATGACCATCCTGTGGCTTTATATTTGCCTGATTGAATCTGAGCAGCTTTATGGAATAATACCTACTTCTGCCTTTTTTTTTCAGGAGCTACAGTTGGATGAGTTTGTCACACACGAAATAAGTTTTGAAGACATCAACAAAGCTTTTGATTTGCTCATTGAGGGAAAGAGTCTCCGATGTGTGATTTGGATGAACAAATGAGTAAGTTATCTTGTATCTTCACTTTAATAAATCCCATTTGAGCATGTACCCTTGTTTGTGCTATTTATGGTGGGATTGCTGTTGAAATAAATCTTGGCAGATGATTCTATTCTTACATTTATTAAACCGCACCAATAAATTTGATGTTATTTTCTGTGAAAAGGATATGTACACGTGTACAAATTGCCTCTAAGACACTGTGAATGCACTAGATGCCCCAGTGAAATATTCAACTGGAGAGTCGTTTGATTTTTTAGATGATCCAAAGTGCCTTAGCCGGTATACTCCAGAGCTAGCCTCCTTTGGCACTTCCCATTCTAGTGTTGCTATGCTAGAAAAGGTACTATTATCCAATTTCCACTTGTAAAACAAGCTAAAATCATCATCATCGTATGCTGGAATCCACCGCTCCCCTTGAAGCCTCTCTACCACTCCAAATGTGCCTTCTGTTAATAGGTCAAACCTCGGGTTACCACTCCAAAATGTGGCACTTGGCTTGTCTCCCTTCTTGAACGAGCTTTGAGTGACATCTTCTTTTATATCACCAAACTTTTTGCCCTTGGGAGGTGTGTCCGGCCAAGGGTCAAGTAAGAGTCTGAGTTGTTTGGAAGAAAGATCTGGTGGCACAAAGTCTGTTTTAGGAAGATGTTCTCCCTTTGCCATTGCTGTTGCCAGTCTGTTAAATTCCTGGATATATGCTGACAATGTGTGAGGTCCGTAGAGCGTCGAAGCTGCCTGCAATTTCGTCGAGTATTAGTAGGAAAAAACAGGTAGATTTTATGGCCAACCATAATATTAATTATGGAGCAATAACTTGGAGATCTAATTCAATGTCTGAAGTACAACCAACTTCATAAATAATAAGTTGCCTGCATACCTCATATCTTTGTTGGCCGTATTCTTCAATGGTTGCAACATATTGCGAGTACGTATTTGTGAGGCCCGCGATTACAATGTGAGTCTCATCATCAAACTCTCCTCCACCATTACTTACTAATGTCTCCTTAACTGCTTCCCTTAGTCGCCGGCCAGCCATAGTGGTGAACTCTACAAATGTCAAAAGCTTTTAGTACCTTATATGTTGGCATTTTTGCTACATCATAGTAGACAGCGAATCAGGCTTTCTGATTCACGTGTTCATTTATCAGTTCTGCCAGGTCTCTATGAAAGAAAACAAACCTCCTGGTACAGAAAGTATGATCAATTTTCCGATCCTCAGTATCTGAATTGGAAGAATTGCTGGCTGCATCAATTCAGGGAACAGTTGATAAGTTAAGGACTGTAGTGGCTAAAAATGCGGCTTATGGTGCCTGCTTCCAAAACAATGAGAACATGGTCTTGTTATTTGATTTTATTCAAAAGAAACTATTTAGTCTTACCGCCCATGCATAAGGTTCAAACATTTCTCCTGTAGAAAGCAAGACATTTTTAGGTTTCTGGCAGTCCTCTTGGTATTGGCTTGGTTTTTTCAAGAAATCCCTCACTTTTCTCCATAGCTCGTTGATCTGGGGCAATAACACATTTCAGTTTTTAGGTGAAAAAAAACCGCATCAGGAAGTTTGTATTGTTTTGCTAGAGTTAAGCTCAAAGTTGGCTAACATAAGAAGATGCTGACCTCTGTATCACCTTGTTCAAACCCAAACATGCCAGGTCCATCCGTAGTTCCAGCTGCAAAACCTGGGCCGAGGGCAGCAGGACAGGTCTTGGCTTTGCCCTGTTCGCCTAAATCAACCTCAAGGTCAGTAAAATTTAGGTACAAATGGCGATAATCAATCCTCCCGCTCAGCTCCTCTGTGGCAGACATGAGCAAATCAATGGCCTTGTTGAATTGCCTCTCTCCTATGATCTTGGTGCTCAAAATTTCATCTGGGTATCTGTCAAACAAACAATGAACCCATTCCATTTACTAAGAGGCCAAGGCCTAGTAATTCGAGCAAACTAGAGGAAGTTTTCAGTACCCAGGTCCACGGCCTAAGCACAGCCGGACGTCTCCGTGGCATGAAGAGTGGTTGAAGTCGCAGGGTTTTTGACTGTCACTACAAAATGCTCCCAGCACATTTGGGGTCACATCTCCAACATTTGATTGACAGAATGCTCCTACAAATTCTGAGCCATCATTCTTCCTCACCTTGAAGCCTTGGCTGGTTGTTTTACCACACGGTTGTCCTCCTGTGGCCTTGATCTTTTGCGCTTTCTCAATCAACTTATCAGCCTCTACTTTAATGCAAATATTGTGTCAGTATTATACTTAGTAGCCGGTTGGTTATTTCTATATAATTGAGTACCTGATGCGGTAGAGATTTTGGTGATTTTTGTTGAGTTGGGTTTAGTAGTGGAAGTGAACCAGTCTTCAAAGAACCTAGCAGCGGCTCCCTTGTTGTCTCCGCTAATAAGCTTATTGTCTCTGCTCATAGAAGTTCCGTGGGTGGCATACCAGCTGAATGCACCTCTACTTTTTCCTGTTGCGCTATCTACAAACTTCAAAAGGGTCATTTCTTTATCGACATTAGCTGGATATTGTGCTCTCTCCTCTGTTGGATTCAGTAGATAGGCACTCGGACTTCTGTTTATCCCTGCATTCTCTACATCACCTGAAAAAAAAGAAGCAAGACGTATGTTATGGCAGCAGTTGATAGTTGTGTACTAGTGTCACATATTCACTTACTATTAGAAAATCCAAAGTGTTAACCTGTATTGATGAAAATTGATCCGGGCTTAAGGTTTTGGTGAGCTTGAACTATGCTTTGGACGACTCCATTGACAATGGCATCAAATGATTGCTGGACGAAACCAAGGGAAGTAACATGATATACCAGATACTGCAGGTAGCCTCCAGGGCCAGCATGAGTATGAATGCCACTGATTGCGAGGTTTTCTTCAGTATACAAGTTTCCAAACCTTCCAGATTACCCAAAATTAAAACAATGTCATATTCATCTTAATCAAATTTTGAGATTTTGAAGCATCTCTTGCTAGTGCTAGTTCTAGTTTGAATTAATGTATGTGGTACCTTGATTTTAGTCTTTCAAGCACTCTTATAGTAACAAGCTGTGAAGCCATGCCTGCATCAAGGTTGACGAAAGCAAACCTTGGACCTTGTGCACTTTCCGCAACTATGAAAGTCCTAGCCCTTAGCCGGAAATGGACCCCAGCAGCATTCTGCTCAATGTTAGCATAGCCCATCATGTTAACTTGAGCAGCTGGACCAGTCATGTCATAGCTTCCCACACCAATCAAGTACTCGCCATTAGCGGCACCAATTATAGTAAAAGGAACAGCTATTGCTAATAGCAATAGCACAAACTGTAGTTCTTGATTCCTCCTACTCATTATCAATTTTAACTTTAATTGGTTTCTAATTTCTTTCTGTAATAATTACATTCTGTTATATAGAGTGCTAATTTCTTAGTATTCAGTGAAAGGATCCATTGCTAGTCGCCTTCAACACTAGGAATCCGTGTTTGTTTCTAGCAGCCGAAAGGGCATAAGGTATCTACACTTGGATTACTCCGTATATAAGGAGATTGTCTAGGCGTTGTTTTGTCTATTGTCATGAGCATTTTGTTGCTTCAACGGCTCAGATGTACGTGCTTTTAGTAGCAGATATAGATTTTGGGTCATTCACTTTCCTTCGTGTGGACTCTTGCTAGTCCTAGACTAATCACCGTGATTTGTGTCAAGAAACAATTAATCTAATGTTTCACCAACAAAATAATAGAAGACAATCAACAGTTCAGTGCACATGTAACTAGCATTAAGTTTAATTTATCACACAATTATCATCTTTACATTTTACTTTTATCTTTGGATCAACTCATCAATCTATATTCCTTGTGAAAAAAGAAAAAAATCAATTCGGGTGCTTGTGTCTTAATATTGTGCAATTTCTCTCAATAATGTGCAGATTGTCTTGTGTCCGAAATTTCCTGACCTATATTAAAAGCTACTAAGCCACTCAAAAGCACCCAAGTCCAACCAATTATCAAATAGTTGAAGTCTAAAAGGAAATCATTTTATCGCAAAGTCTAAAGTTTATATAAATGGTCATTACCATCGCACAAATTTTTCCAAAGGGGGCAATTTTTTCCCACCCTTGAAGGCAAATAGATGTGACCACCGTACTACTTGTCGCAAAGAGTTGGGTCCTGTCTAAAAGATACCGAAAGAGAGGAAAAAAAAAAAAAAGTGGTACACCCACCAACTTTCATATGACTTCAAATTCGTTGGTTGGCTTCTGCTAAAGTTGTTCTGTAAATTCCGATTCAATACAGTACCAATGCTGCTACAAAAAGCTAAAGGCAGATTTAAAAATTGACGAAGGGGCACAGCACAGAAACTACTATTAAACCGTTAGTTAATTCCAAGGCATCATCATAGGGACACACTTTTGTGTTGGGCCAGAGTGACAAATGGCCTTCAAGAAATGAATTGATATTTTATTTTGGACAACACTATTCGTTTAAGTACTAATGACAAATTATTTTTCTTTATTTAACTACTACTTTTTTTTTTTTTTGAGAATGGAGGATTAACCTCTAAATGGAACCGACCCCGTGACTGGTCCTAGAGGCTACCAGCCCTAGGCGGGTAGCTCAACATTTAAACACCTGAGGGACATTTATCCCTAGGATTTAGTGGAGAGGAGGTTAGGGGAGAGTGGGGGATTAAACCCCCAACCTCCCACTCCACACCCTTAAGCCTTAACCATTGGGCTAAAGGCTCAAGGTCTTTATTTAACTACTTGCAGCAGTCTAGTTCAAGCGTCTTCATCAAATTTTCTATTATTGTGTTAATTTTCGAGTGCATTCTGGAATTCTTTAAATCCATCATTTAGTTCCCACGCGTCTTCAAAGACCCCACGCACTCATAGAGCTGAATCAAATCATGCTTTTTAATAATTCATGCCTAATGTCATTAAACTTTATCCGATAAGAAAAGTAGCTGCAAGGGCCCCTTAAGATGTATACATATATGGTTTCAAAAAAAAAAAAGATGTATACATATATATTATCATAATGATGCAAAAGCAGAAGTGTATCCGACACACCAAACATTCAAAATCAGAACAATGTCGATGGGTTGCAATGATCATAAGTTCAAAACCATTTAATAAAACAGAGGAAATAAAAATTCTTCTTTTTTGACGAAAACTTAAAAATATATATAAAAGCGCTCATATACAGAGCAGAACAAACCAAAACAAAATAACAGAAGAAAACCAATCAAAGACAATGATAATCACAAGCATGCATTACAAACCAAACAGATTAATTATCATCATCATCAAACTATAACATTCTTATGCAACACGGTACTGCTTCCTTTAATGGGATTCCTTTTCTTTCTCTTTCTCTTCCTCTGTTTTTGAGTGATACCCAGGAAGCTTCTCCTTGATCTTCTCCAAAATGCCCTTCTTCTCCTTAGCCTCTCCTTCGTGTGCTTCCTCAGCTGGAGGTGGTGGTGGTGGTGGTGGAGGGACGTCTTCAGCCTTCTTGCTCTGTCCAGGGAGCTTCTCTTTTATTTTGTCAAGAAAACCTTTCTTTTCGTCAGATTGTGGTGTTGTTGCCTCTGTCACCACAACTTCTTCATGTTTCTCTTCAGAGACATGGACCACAGGCACTGTGGTTTCTTCGTGCTTTTCTTCTTTTTCTTTATCTCCTGATACCTTCTCCTTGATCTTCTCCTTCAGTCCCTTCTTTTCCTTCTTTTTCTTTTTCTTCTCTTCTCCTTCTCCTTCCTCCTCGTCGCTAGACTGCAGCATGCATATTATAATAAAATCAGAAAACGGATATATATATATATATATATTTTTTGATTAAACTTGTAGAGGGTCAAGTATCGCTAAACCAAAAGCTTATTAGCAAGTAAATATCTTCCAATAAAATAACAGTAAATATAGTAAAGTTAAACTTACAGAGCTAGAGCTGCTATCTGATCGATGAAACTTCTCCAGGAGACTATGTTTCTTCTCTTCCTCTTCCTTAGGTGGCTGAGGTTCAGAGACCTGAACTTTCTCTTGAAACTCACCAGCGATCACCTCCTCTTGAGGCTTCGCTTCCTCTTTCTTCCCCAAGAAATCAAACAACCCGCGATCCTTAGCCTCAACTGCTGCACCCTCATCAACTGCAGGTGCCTCGTGCTCATGGCTCTTGTGCTCGGGGTGGTGATGCTCAGCGTCAGCCATGCTGATCACGATCAAAGTAAGGTTAACAAATGGAAAGAAGGTTGGTTTAGTTAAAATAAGTGTAAAAAACAACTGTAATATTTGTAAAGTTTGAAACTTTGTGAGTTTTCCAAAAGATGGGTTCTTGCTTAGTGAGAGTAGCGGCTTTTTATAGCTATCACAGAACGCGGACAGGACACGATTCCATTAAGAAAAATAAAAGAGAGAGCGCTTAATTACGCTAGCTAATCAATCTCTGCTTTAGCTTCTGTAACCGACGTTAACGTTAATACTAAAGAAATCGTACTGAAAAGCGAGTATGAAATTAGACCTACTCGCTGCAATTTTTTTAAAGTTTCATGGAAATACACGTGTCATTCATGTAAAGCGCGCGTGTACGCTTGTTTGATACGCCAGCGAAAGCGGAAAACACGCAGTCAAAAGAGGAAAAAGAAAAAGAAATAGAAAAGATGAGCTGTACAAATAACTATGAATGCGACCAATAGAATCTCTGACACGTGTAAGGAGAACGTGAAGGGTTGTCGTGGGATGGACCCAGGAGTGGTGTCGGTTTTGAGAGGATTAATGTGGAAGGGCGGTGAAAGGGCCCCACTGAGTGTGTTGGCTCGGGGCCACTTGGCTGTTACGTCGGCAAGAAGAAGATGGGTCTTGAGCATTGCGACTGGTTGGTTTCCGGGTACGTCTCAAAATCAAAGGTGTGATTTATTGGTTAATGAAGATTAATGAGATGAATATATTCCAAAAAAAAAAAAAAAAAGATTAGTGAGATTCATAGATGACAGTTTTCTTAGGATACGTTACTAGGATGTACGTTTGTGGACAGTTGGTCGGTTTAGTGCTTGTCGAAACCCCCATTCCCAAGATAATAATATTATTTGTTCCAGTGGCCTATTTCGATTTGGAACTATGCACGTGTGGTGTGGTATGGTATGCAGCCAACTACTACTTAACTCAATTGTCCAACGATACGTTATCCATGCAAAAAATGATTCACACCTTCGAATAAGCTCAAGGAGAAAAAAACAAAAAAAAAGGGAAAATTATCCGGATATTGCTTCCAACTTTGACGTGGTTATTTATTCTTCCTGCGTAAATTTTAAGAAGAATATATGAATTATCTTTCATATAATTTTGCGGAGGAGGGTAAAGAGCATAATTGGTTTGGTTTTTGGTGAAAGAACTAATATAGGGCCGAAAAAAGCCCAAATTAGAAGAAGTGTCTTGGTCTTCTTTCGTTCGAAATACCCAAAATTCCTTAGCTACAAAATGAAGGCCTTTATTCTTTACACTGAAATAAAAAGACCATTGAAAAAAAGCCCACTTTAAAGGGGCCAATATCTAAGCCCAATATGATGGTTTTATTCCGTCAAACCCGCCGGCGCAGTTTTAAAATTTCATTTTTCATTTTTCTTTAAAATAAAAAATTAATAAATAAATAAATAACAGTGAGGGTGTGAAAGAGGAAAGGATCCACGCGACGGAAGAACGAAGGAACGAGGGAAGGAAGAACCCAGCTAAAGCAAAATCGGAACCTGTTTTGCTAATTAATCGGTTCATCCTCAGGAGAACCTAATGTCCTCTTAAGCTTTCCCCTGTAACAACGATCGGAACCGGAAGTGTCTCGGAGATGATTACGCGATCGAATCTGGCAGAGCAATTGCGAGAGTATCAGATTCGATCGAAGCATGATTGGGCATCTGTCTCCTTCTTCTCCTCCACTTCTAATCTAACTTCTTCCAGGTATTATCCTAATCTCTCTTTCAACTATTTTAGGAGATCTGTTTTATTTTTCTTTTATTTGTTGTTCTCAGTGTTTCAAGATCTCTCCATGTTTCCGATTATTTGATTACCAAATCTTTATAGTTTTTTCAGTTTTAATTTTAGCTTTTCCGATTGGTTTGTTTTGTTCTGGTTTAATTTTTTTTTTTTTTTAAAACTTTTCCGATCAATTAAAGCTTCGAGACGATATGTTTGTTTATCTGTCAATTCAGCTTTTGGTCCGTTTGGGTACATGTTTGGAGACAGTTTACGCAAGTGACTAATTCATTTGGTTTAGAATAGGATTTCTGGGTTCTAAATTGATTGTGCTGGCGTTTGATGTTGGTGATACAATCCTTCAGTGGTCAGGTCATTTAATTTCAAGTCGCTTGGGAATGTATGTTTTTGTATCCTGATGATTTATATATGTGTTGCAAGAGAGACAGGAACAGAAAGATGCTGTAGTGCTTTCCAAAAATGAACTCAGTAATTCCAATTGCAGCTGCAGAAAGTAGGAAATGTACCTGACTATATTTTAGTCAATAATGGCACTGTTGCCCACATGAAATAGAGAAGATAAAATATGAATGAGCTTATCTAGCAAATGTAGGAATAATTCATGGAGGACAATGCGGTTCCTACTACACGAAAAAGTCTCAATTAGAAGCAAAATAGATGAGTATGGCAACTGTTTCATTCACATAAGTTTTGGGGCTGAGATGGCAAACCTGTAAGTTTACTAGTTTAGATTTATCATTGGGACTTAGTACTTAAGTATAGCTGTACAGCCAATCGCACTCGCGCTCGCACTCTATTTTAGTGGATATTAATAATATAAGTTTGAAGGGAATTGGAGCATGAGATTATTAGAGCTTGTATTTATATTTGAGATTATTAGACTTGGTAAGTTTGGAAAAGAGAATGAAGTTGATTGATGCAACTGGTATTGAATTGTGCAAGTTAGGTTCAACTTCAACTTTTATGTTTACATGGATTGTTTAATTATGTTTAGTTAAGTGACTGAGAGGGAAACTGAATTCTAATATAACATATAATGATACATGATGGCCTATGCACAATTGTATTGTCATCGTTTTTCATGAATTTGATTACGCGAATAATCCTTATGTTACTGGTGATATAGTGCTAAGGAAAGACTCATCTAATGTTGGTACATGACACCCACATGTAGGCAAGTTCTTTCTATAAGTCGGTTACTCAATTGAAACTGTTTTAATTATAGCAGCAACTAATGGCTTGTTCATCAATTCTCATGAAATTCTAAAAGCTAGCCCATCTTACATCTCATTGTATGGTTATTTATCCATGAGCCTTTATGTTTTTTTATTATCACATCTATTCCTGTTTCTGATGCCTTCTATCCATTTATGCTTGCAGGGTGGATGTTGTGGTATTTGTGATATGGGAACTCGTTATTCTAGCATTCCTGGTTTTTTCAGCAGTATCTTTATATTTTAGGCATATTCAACTGGCTTTTATCTTAGTATGCATTACGATGCTATTACTTTTATGCATGAAAGTCACAAAACAAGTGAGATTGGCTAGGAAAAAGAAACGAAGAATGCTTCTACCTTTATCTATGTAAAACTATGCAAGTAATAACCTTCTTTTGAAGGGAGATGACAATGTAGATTGTGAGAATCTTCACAGTTGTAGCATGAAGTTGATGAAGAAATATGAGTTGTGGTAATCGTTTCAACTGATGCTGATTGAAGTGGAGAGTTCCTAAACGTTCGAGAGCAGAAGTTGAAATATCTACATTCAATGGGCTAATGGTCATTGAATGAGAGTCTGGTGGGTGCAGGTGTTAAAGATAGAGTTTCTATCTTGCTTCATGCTTGGAGCGTAGGTCTTGGTTTTAATGGATGCCCAAGTTGACGAGTTTAATTTTTTTTTTTTTAATATAAATCACATAACATGTAACAGTTCAGTTTTGTTGATGCGCATTGCTAAAGCAAACAAAAGAGAGGTTGCTCGTACTTTGTAAATGCTGGAGTGTTAATTGTATTAATAATACAACTAGGTAACGGTTATGAAAAACATTCTAACCTGATCAATGGGAAAATGACACTGGCTCGGTTTGATTTATTTGGAAGAATAAATCGGCTGTTTGATAACACTGATTGCCCTTGGTCACAGAGAAAAGTTCCTGTCATTGGTTTCATCATGAAATGGACAGTGATAGGCGGAACTAGTAATATAGGACTGTAAGATAGGTCGCTACCTATAGAGTCTGTAATCATGGGGTTCCATTGAAACATCTACTATGGGTAAGTATGCATGGACATGGCGGCTCTGAAACAATTGAAATTGCAGGATTTGGAGCGTTGCAGTTGCATATCAATGAAAAAGATTCTAGATTCTACAATTAAGAAAGTGAGAGCGGCTCTCCAAGCTGTTAAGCAGTAGTGCGTTGCCCTCTTCAGTTCATTTTACTTTACAATATATTACAGTCGGTTAAACATGTCTGGATCCGGAGAGGGCTCCAGCTATTTCTTATTGCGGCTTGAAGAAGTGAACTTCTATTCCCATAGTCACAATAGTCCATATTGCTGCAGTGACCACGAAGACGCTAAGCACCGTACCAAACAGTCCAAGCATCCAATTTAAGCACCAAAATACACCATATTTCTTGGGTTTCTTTATGATTATCCACATGAAACAGGGATACGCTAAGGTGACTGGCAGTGCAATCCCTCCAATCAATCCTGCCAAGCTAGGCAAAAATGGAAATGCCACGGCTATAAAGAAGGCCAAACATCCAAAGAAGATCCTAATTCCTGAGCGTAACCACCTTGGACATGGTTTATTCATTTTGCTTGTATATCTAAACTCTAAATTGTCAAAAACTGGCATGGCATATATCTGAAACGAGCTTAAGCAGTTAATCACAACAAGTAAGCTTGTTAGTCCAAGTACAGCCTTCGATATGTCATGTCCATGGTATTTGTACAAAGCGTTGAACATCCCTCCATTTTCTGGTATCTGTCAATAACCAAAATACCAATTTATTAATACTTGCGTTGCAATTCCTTTGTCACATCAACCTCAAGTGAAAATCATATTTGAGCTTACCAAGTTTCCATAAGCCCAGTAGCCACCAATTGCCAGCGGAAACACACACATAGCTATAATTAAATATGCGAACTTTACTCCTCTCCACATAGGTAGACGAGATGGTTGCTTGGCACTTGAAGGCATAGTCCCCTTCAGTAATACAGACATGGAAATCCATTAAAAAACACCACTCAAAGTAATAATTGCTGTAACTTTTACAAACTCTAATGCTTTAATTAGGATCAATTGATACAGAAGATTGTGATCTAACCTGTATTTCGAGCACAAGATTGTGACCTCTGAAAGCAAAGGCAATTATTCCAATTGCATTGAAGATGCTATAAAGTCTAGCCATATCATAATGTGCTTCTGGAGGATCATAGGAGACATCCTTCGGCCTACCTTGAACAATCGACACTACCCATATCAGGGTACAGTAGCTAACTGCTGTTATTGCTCCAATTAGCGAAACTCCAGCTATTGAATTTAAGTTTGGAAGCTGAGCTATTACAATAGCAGAACATGCGAATATCAAGTACCACTCTATTAACGTCAGTGGCTTCAAATGGCATGTTTCTCCACACATAATTTGAAAAAGTATTTTCATTGTTCCACCTCCGATCATAATCAGTGTCACACATGTGCCTCCTGATAGATACATGATAGGAAAGAGGGCAAGCAATTTCCCTAGCTTTTCACCTGAAAACACCAAACATTTTGCGGTTGATGAAAAAGATTAAGTAGTTACAAGTGCAAGAGTAACGACCATATTTGACATCAGATAATATATGCAAAATTTGAACGCTAATTCCTACTATTACTAACGAGAATTGTTTTTGAAGTGCTAATTAATGCGAGAAACATCATAAAATATCGTCACCAACTTTTAGCCTCATCACTTAATCATCACTAGAAACCTTCCAGCCAAGTACAGATTTGTCACTAGAAACTTTATTTGTGGCCAAATGTCCTACTAAAAATTAAACAGTCAAATCTCATAGTCAATATTCATCTCCTAATTACTAACGTCGCCAAAACTCTAAACTTTTTGAATTGCTGACGGAAAATTGTCAACAAAAAATAACATTATTTGATGACAAAAAAATTGTCACAACAATGTTATATTCTCTCGCCAAATCTTTAGTGACAAAAGAATATTAGTCTCCAATTTACAGGCGTCGCCAAAACCCTAAACATTTTGTTGACAAAAAAAGGTATAATTGCTGACGAAAAAAAAAAGACATTAATTGATGACAAAAAAAAACCACTCACAAGTACCCAATTATTTCATCGTAATGTAAGTAACTTTAATTTCTTTTTTCATATATGGGGAGGGAGATGGAGGTTCCCCAAATGGATATTAATTGTGAATTTTCTTGGACTAGTCGTTGTCGCAAAACTCCATACATTTTTGTGGCGTAATATTTGTCAAATTACTTTGCACATGATTATGATGTAGCCATGGAAAACATCAAACATGTACGAGCTAGCAGGGGAAAGCGGTCTGTTGATTGACAAAGCAATCTTTGTGTTGTACATATCAGAAATTTTGTGGGTAGGAATTTGATTAGTCATATGTATTTTTTTCCCCTTTCCTGATGATTTTTTTTCAAACTTGGAAGTGGCTTTAATTAGTTCACATGCATGTATATATGAGACCACGAGAGCCCTTCTCTAAAGTCTATATTCATTGAATTAATTTGCTATGTAAAATATGAAAGACTCGATTTGAATTTTAAAATAATTGAAACTTAAGCGAAGATTATTAGATGCTAAACTCATCAAACATATAAGAAAATTAATCATTAATTATGATGTTATATATTATATGGTAAGTAGTAGATGAAGCTCACCAAAAGCTGCCATTGATAGCCTAAGGTATCTGCTATAGCGCATTCCAGACTCAGATTCATGTAGCTGAATCAGCAGCCATAAAGTGTATAGCTGCCACATAAAAATTAGAGATAAACAAAGAAGTCCCCAAGTCCTGCAGCCAAATTTAAAATGCAATAATCAATATTTGCTCTTCTTAATTTCACCGAAGAATTTCTCTTCGTTCTTAAATAACATTAATTAATGTACTGTAGAGATCATCAAGCTTACCAGCCAAGGGTAGTGAAAGCTAGGGGAAGAACAAGGGCTTGCACTCCAATACCGGAACTAAGAGTATGAAATGCTGAATAATAAGCGTTGCCGCTTCTAGACTCAGTTATAGGAAGCCATGCTTCTTGGGGATCAAGCTTGGTGAAGTGACCAACTTCTTCTAAATAACATTGCATGCTTGTAATTGCCTTCTTCATAGGGCTTGCTATAGGAGTCATCAGCCGTGAAGCTAACGGGCTTTTAGGGGTTTTTGGAGCCATATCTATTAATAGAGGTGACCTTGTCATTGAAGGGCAATGGAGTTGAGATGGAGGAGCACAAATTACGGTTGAAATGTCTGCATTTTCCCTCCAAATTTCAGGGCTCACCTTCACTTCTATTGTTTCTCCCATCATCGCCAACCCTGATGTATCGTCCTCTCAAGATTACACTGAATATATATATTTATATATGGATGAAAGCGAATATATTTTAACAGTATATACTTAACTTAAGCAGATAAAAAGAGTGTGAATTTGTGTATGAGATTGAAGGATGATTTGAGCACTGAGATTATATATATACATATATATATGGTTGATACTGATGTGCGTGCTGAGTAGGTGAATTATGTAGAGTGAAATCATTGACTGACCCCAGTACGTGGCTGCCATATATTATGCTTTGTTAAAGATGATCCAATTAGGTAATTTCGTAACTTTTTCAATTCGCAGCCACCTTTGCAAAGAGTTTAATCTGAATTTCCTTTTTCTACTTTTGTTATGGACCGTATATAACCCCACAAAAGAAAAAATCACTCAAAATTGGATATGATTTTTTGATTTAACATAGGAGAAGATGAAGGCCTATGATTTGGCAGTTTATCATATTTACTTCTTGGGTGTGACAAAATTTACACATATTTTATTTAAATTTTGATAACATAATCTTTATCTGTGCGTAAATTAATATATTAATAAAAAAAAATCAAGAATGAAAGAATTTAAAAGGTATAACCACTATTTTTTTTTTGTCAATAGGGAAGTCATATGACCTAAATTTTGATGAACTGCATAACAGGGGACAGTCCTCCCCTTTAAATCAACGATGATAGGAATCGAACCCTATATCTCAGGATGCTGTTGGAGAGGAGTTACCACTTAATTATTCTCTTAGTGGTCATAACCATTAAATTTTTTATATATGTGTGTGGTATTGATATTTATTCGGGTTCCTCAAAGGATCGGGGGTGAAACCTTGGGCCCTTTTGTCCATGTTTTTTATTCGAAGATGTACGCAATTTATAGCAGTGAAAATGAGGAAGACTGAGATGACGGCAGCTAGTTTTTGTCTGCTTAGGTCACAACTGCTATCTCATTGGCCTATTCAAAGTTGTGCAATAAAAACGGGTGACCAAGTTTCCTTTATGTCGCTATATTGCTGAAATTGCTTTTTCCTTCAATAATGTATACCTATTTGTCAGAGGGTGATATATTTGTACACCACAAACCCTCTAACCAGAATATGCACATGTCTCTTTTATTTATTTATTTATTTTTATTTTAGGTGTTGAGGACTCTATAGGATCATGACTGATAATTACTAATAAGGAGAAAGACGTATATCTTATGAGATTATGGTTGTTGCATGTCTCACTTGTTAAAATCTCCGTAAAATTATGGCTGTTAAATTGTTAGCGAGAAGGGGAACAGATTTTCTAAAACTTATGGATATGAAACATCACACAAATAAGTTTCATCCACCTACTCTATGAAATTAAAAAAAAAAAATTAATTGACATCGTGAAATTTTAAAAACCAATTAATTAATCTAACCTGATATGCATACATGCATGTCTCCTTAGTTGAGTTTCTTCCAATAGTTAGACATGTCCAAAAAAAAAAAAAAAAGTAAAGGGAAAAAATAATAAGTATTTGCAAATAATTTGGGCGAGCTAGTTAGGTTTTATTTTTTGGTTCCTTAATGGATTCTTATTGCTTGTTCCTGGAAAATTCAGCACTGCACGTGTGATTAATTTCATTCACAAAAATGGTGGTTGTGTTGTCTTATTAATATGTCCAAAATGAGTTGTGCCTTTTTTTTTTTTTTTTTCTCCTTCGAATCTCTTTTTGCTTCTAAGGAAATTGATGAGTGTTCTTCCTTTGAATGAAGAAGAAGAAGAAAGGAAAAGAAAAAGCAAGAAAAGAAGGTGAGGTTTCTTTCACTTATTGATAGTGGCATTTAAAGAACCTACTAGCTATTTTGATTTTTGTTGTTGTTGTGGTTGCCTTTGTTAAAGTAGCTTTGGAGCTTTGTTTTTTTTTTTTTTATCTTAAGTTACTAAAAACATTAAACAATCTAAACACTGATAAATTATATAATAAAAATAAATATTTTTTAGATTTAATAATAATTTTTTTTATAAATTAACGATTAGAGAAATGATTATTAAATTACTAATTTATTGTACTTTCAAACTTTAGTTTTTTTATTGAATGATTTGGTTTTTTCAACCCATCTTTCCTCCCTAACATTTGAATTTATTTTCCTTTTTTTTTGTTTTGCCTTGTTAATTTATCTTGTGCTTTAGTCAAAGACAACGATATGATGGCTCTCCTGTTTTAGCTGCGGTTCAATTCATTATTTTGAAAAAAAAAAGTAGACAGTAAATAAAAGGTGATTTAAATATACAGTTTAATGCATTAGATTAATTAAAAGACAATAATCTACTTCTTAAACTGCTGACTATGAGGGGATTAGAAGACATAATTAAGTGCTAATCCGCTTAATTAAGATATAACATGAATTTTATAACAGTTTTGTTTGAATTTAAACAAATAAAGCCAATTAAAATTTGGTAGTTTACATCTTTAACAAATGATTGGATAACATAATTATAAGAAGAAAAATAAAAACTCGAATTTCTTTATACAACGGAATAAAAACAAAATAGCTTGTGTTATTTTAGTCTAATGGTAAAAGTCTTTACAAATTGTGCGGATCGAATTTCCTTCATCTTCCACCCGAAATTGTATAGGAAAAACGAATAAAAATAAAATAATGTACAGACAGGACAAAGATGGACGTACTATAACAGAAGAAATAATACAACATCTTGTAGTTTGGTTTCAACAACCAAAACACTTCAAATTAACACAAACAAATCTACCCAATACTATTTGATCAATCTAGAGAGGCTTAAAGAAGCTCACTGTAATTCCTGTGTCAATAATAACATAAATCCCTGCTGCAATCAATGTTACACTAAGAATCATACCTAGGACCCCTAGTATCCAATTCAGCCACCACATAGTTCCATACCTTTTTGGTTTCTTAATCTTTAGCCATATTAAACACGGGTAAGCAAATGTCACTGGCACTGCAATTCCTCCTATTAGACCTGCCAAGATGCTCAAGAATGGTATAGCTACCGCCACGAAAAAGCATACGTATCCAAACACGGCCCGAAGGATTGACCGGAGCCACCATGGGCACGGATTGTTCTTCCACTTGGTGTATCTTGACTCCAGTTCATCGAACATTGGCATGGCATATATTTGGAATGAGGTGACTGCATTAATTATCACTAATAAGCTCGTTGTTGCTAGAACAGCTAGTGATGCGTCACGTCCATGGTACTGATAAATTGCCGTTAGCATCCCTCCGTTTGGTGGTATCTGAATAATTAAATTTTTTTATTAGTGAAATAATTAATGAAAAACTAATTGATTAAAGGATAAGCTAAGTGTTAATTACTTTGTGCCCATACGCCCAATATCCTGCTATTGCAAGGGGAAACAAGCACATAGCAATGATCACATAAGCAGCTATCACTCCCCTCCACATTGGCACGTGCGATGGTTTTCTTTCACTTGAAGGCATCGTTGCCTGCAAACAAATGAAATAAGCTTAATTATGATCCTAACTCAATTAGCTTTACCATTTTATTAACAATAATTGGAAAAAGTAATATCTCGCTGCTGCGATATATTACTAAAATACTTCTATTTAAATGTCTCTCTCTATCATGGGCCAAGAAAATAAGAGAGCAAAAGTATAGTTTAAAAAATTTCGTCATACTCTTGTAAGCACTGCATATGTCATCATCCATAATAATCAACTTTTCTAATTGTCTCTGATTGATATCTGTTATCCTAAATCCATCTATCTTACCATTCATTAATTTGAACCAAAAAGCAGAAAACTTTGGCATTTTGCCTTAAGCTTAGTTTATAATTAGAATGGTAGGGGACCATATAGGCATTATCTTGTCATTTGGCTTTATAAATAAATTATAAATTATTTAAGGAGCATACTAAAAACGATAAATTTAATTTTATAAAATAAAATTTTAAGTCTAATATTTTTATATAAAGAAATAAACATTGAAAAACTTTTTTATATAAAATTTATACAACTCAAACTTTAAAATAATCAATATTGAAACTATGAGAAGAAGCAACAACCTAAAAGAAACCCTTTAAATAATTGCAAAATCTTCCTTTTCTGCCTTTACAGGGATGCCAATATGGACCAAAGGATCGTGTAAATTTTTGTTGCATAGATAGGCCTACGGAGAAGCCCATGTGATATTGATATATATTTGATCATACCTGAATTTCAAGGGTAAGATTATGGCCTCTAAAAGCAAAAGCAATGATCCCCAAGGCATTCAAAACGCTGAAAATCATAGCCATGTTCTCTTCCTCTCTGATTGGATCATAAGATACACCATCGAGCCTTCCTTCAGCGACGGACACCAGCCACATTATTGTACAGTAGCCTATGGCAGAAGCAGCTCCGACGAGAGAGACCCCAGCAATGGAATTTAAGTTGGGCAGCTGAGATAGAAGCACTGCAGCACATGTAAACACCAAGTACCATTCGACTGTTGTCAACGGCTTAGCGGAGCAACCATGGCCACCGCACACAATTTGGTAGAAAAGCTTCAAGGTGGATCCTCCCACTATAATAAGGGCAATACATGTTGCAGCTGATAAATAAATGATTGGGAAAAACGCAAATATCTTCCCCATTTTGTCGCCTGCATGATATATATGATTATTAATTACAATCCTTTATCTATAGTAAAATCAACTTTCGTTATTTTAAATCTAAAGATAAAATATCCGAGACGCAAATTGGAGGTTCCGAAAATACAATTATTTACGGTTAAATTTAATTTTTAAGCAACATGAATCGCAGATATGGAAACAACTTTTGCAATTTGAAAATAGTAAAATAAAGACATACAATTCATAATCACCAAACTTATTTTGATTTTATCGCTACAAATTTTCTTTATTAATTCATTTATTTTGAATCTAGAGATAAAAAAAAACCTTAACACTGACCAAAAGCAGCGCTGAAGAGTTGAAGAAATCTGCTGTAACGCACGCCAGTTTCTCTAGATTCATGAAGTCTCACCAATAACCATTGTGTGTAAAGCTGCCATACATATGCCAGTATCAAGCTTATTATACCCCATGTCCTGCAACGATTGTATATAGTATAAATTAATAAAACAAAAGAAATCATTATGATCTTAGTACGTCTTAGTCCATTTCTATTGCTCTCATGCATCATGTCATGCAAATTAACTTAAGTTTGTATGTGATCATGCACACTGCACAAATTAAAACCACAAGACAAACATAATAAAACTTGTCATATAAATACATATACTACCAGCCAAGGATGGTGAAAGAAACAGGAAGTACAAGAGCCTGGATTCCAATTCCAGCACAAAGATTATGAAACCCAGCGTAAAAGGCATTGCCCTTCCTGGATTCAGTGATAGGAAGCCAAGCATCTTGAGGATCAAAACTTGTTAGTTTAATAGCATTTCTTATCGGACTGCCCAGAGGCGATAAGAAATTGGGAGTATAAGTAGTAGTATTTTTTGAAGGGTCATCTTTATTATTATGCTCTATTGATAAAGATGGTAAATTGTGCATGGGTGGAGCT